>BPLR01019030.1:0-14486 GCA_021605095.1 Caerostris extrusa | reverse complement strand
TTAAAGGATTATACTTTCGAATTATCGAGAAAAAAATTTAGATTTTTGAAAATTCTACACCACCGGGTCTCCTTAAAATGTATTTGGGACTTAAAATGGACCACCTTAAAATGTATTGTAATTCGTAATCCAGATCTCATATATATATATATAAAGAGAACAAATTTTCGAAATGCATATCAAAATATTTAAGTGGATAAAAGAAAAGTGTTATCATAATTGTAATTAACGATAAAAACACCCATTTTAGAGGTATTAGAGTTTTGATTGATATATAAAATATTCCATTTTATTGCAGCCTACATTTTGAAGACTATCTTTGAGTATTAGATGCGAAGTTATCCTAATCTTGTCGAAAATTATAGTAAACCATGAATTTAAGGAAGCTGGTTTTAAACAGATACTTCATAAGGCTAAGTGCAACGTTTTAAACATTTTTTTTTATTTCTGGAACCCTATTTATTGTGATAATGCATATTAAAAAAACAATTTGGAGTTAAGCATTGTGCATAATAAAGTGTGCAATAGCTGTGATAATTATTTTCTAAGATTTTTTAAAAATTGTGGCAACAAGACGTACAAAAATGTTATAAAAGGAAAGAGATTTTTCGAACACATCGCATTAGAGAAAGCGTTTGAATCTGTGAGTTACAGGTAAATAATTTTGATTTTGTATTGAAATGCAATTGTTGTTTTGGAGATTTTAAATTATGTGTTCGTTCATTTGAAAATTTCTATCCTTGACGCATGAGTTTGTAAAATTGAAGTAGAAGAGCAGTTTTTACCGACATTGGTCCTTGCATTTATAATAATAATAATAATAATAATCATTGGTTGCTTCGTGAAATATCTCTTAAATATACGTTATCTTGTGAATAAATATTTCGGATGTTTAGATAACGTATTATAGGTAAAAGTAAATTCTAATATAAAAAAATTCCAAAAATATAACCATTGTAATATCTTTTAGAATTGGTATAACTTTCTTTTTATGCAATTTGAAAAATCTCATTCATTTTAGAGGTACACCTTTTATATAAAAGTATATATTAAGATAATGGAAATAAGTTCTATCTAAAGAAAATTATTTAGAAACAACTTGAATAAATTATCAAATTATTAGTTACAGGGAAAATTCAATTACATAAAAATTGAATATTACGTGATTCAACTATACTCCTTAAATTACGTAATTCAACTTCTAAAACTGTGAATTTTAATTATATTATTAAAATTCACAGTTTAAGAAGTTTATATTGTCAAATTTAATATTATTAAATTTTTAATGATTAGTCTTCCATTTTTTTTCCCTCAATAGTTTAAAGTAACAAGTTAAAAGTTGAGGAATTTGCATATTTTTGAGAATCGTTGTATTTATTCTTTATGTACTATTGTTTCATGTAATTTGACGCTCAAATAATTGTTTATTTTGAAATGTTATGAATGTAAGACCTGTTTCAAATAATGTTTACATATCAAATACTTTCATTTAATTTCTCTTGTTATAAAAATATTAATATGTAAAACTTAGATATAAGGTTTTAAGATGACTATTTTTCGCAACAAGAGATTATTTTGCTAATTATTTTATAAAAAGTGAAAATATAAAACTTTTGTTTTGATACTTTAGCACTCGTAATTTTAACGTAAATTGTTTTGCAGAATTGTTAACCCTTTTTAATCGTTTCTGTGGATATTTTAGAAATGATTGTACGGGTCCAGTTTAAATCAAATCGGAATCTATTTTAGTCCACTTAATTGAAAAAATGAATTTCTGAGAATAGTATTTTAAAAGAAATAATAATTATCATCATTTAGATCCGATCTTACATTGCTAGTAGTTAATGTCTAATGTGCTATTCTGCGGTAACTCAACTGTGATATGCAGTTTATCGGTGACTGTTCCTTCATATTACCAGAGAGTATTCACTTGTGGAATAAGTTTTCCCTCTGAATAGCAATCCATTTCTCAAGCAATCAAAATCATTGACCACTCATTGTGAGGTTTTTTAAAATCTGTCCATTTGTTTTGTAATTTATTATCTTATTACATACATCAAATTTTACAATTTCAGAATAAGATTTATTTTTCACTTTAACTGAATGGATTGGTTTGTCACTCTCCGGTATTTTCATGCGTACTTTGGGCTAATTAGACCGGGTCCTAAAGTTTAACGTGGATTCCGAACCACGAACAAACTTCCATGCCAACTCTAGCATTCGAACCTGAAGCCTGAGGTAGCCAATTGGCCATCAGGCCGCCTTTAACTAAATGTTCAAATTTCAAATGTCAACACGAATATTCTGTCTCGTTAGTGTTCTAGTTCAAATGGTTCTCATACAAATTTCTTAATACATACACAATATTATATTTTCAATTTTTCAAGATATAGTATTTATGCATTGATTGAAGCGATTTCCTTTGTTGGAATTTATTATTGTTCTACTAGTAATTAATATATAAAGAATTAATACTTGTTATTGGAATTATTCAAAAGTGATTTTGTGAACCACATTAAAGTAATGTATAAGGCTTCTGAATCTCAGTGATGTTAATTTTGATAATTAACGGGATCAGATCATAAATATCAAGTAAAATGCTGTGATGGTTTCCTGCAATTCAGCCAATTATAGATATATTGTAGTAGTGGCTGATTAAAATTTTCCTTACAATAGGAAAACTGATACTACCTTTTACTACATATTAATTATTTCGTAATAATTAATAACAATTTACAAAAACAAATGCGGAAATATAGTTAAGTTCTTGGAAAAATGTTCAACGCCAGAAATAGAATGAAATTTTATGAAATCCATACATTAAAACATTCACATACTACTTCAGTATTTAAATAAAACAATTTTAAATAAAAACAGAAGTTTGTTTTTCTTAGACTAACAAAAAATCTTGGAAAATCGAGAAATATTAACATATTTTAAATATTTTTACATGTCTGTTTCACAGGATGGTGTTGTTTGAATAATAATTAATACTTTTCCTCATTGACACTGTAATTTGTGAAAAATAACACTAAAATTACTCATTTCCAGCTTTTTTCCATTTAAGACTCTATCAATATTATTGTGCTTCTTACTACTGAATTTTTTTCTTTTTAGAAAATTAGAAACTCCAGTGGACAACAGCTGAAAATTGTCATTAACAAGATCCAGAATACGAGGTCACACAAGGATCCCGCTGAATTCAATCGGAAACAATTTCAGTATTGCTTTTTACGTTAATACTTAAAAACCTCACATAATGGCAAATTCTTGTATTAAAGCAAAACGAGAATATTACAAGTGTGATACATGTGGTAAAGGGTTCCAACAGAAAAAGCATTTATTCCGGCATGTGCAGATTCATACAGGTATAAAGCCATACATTTGTGAAGTTTGCGGCAAGGCATTTGCAAAAAACAACATTTGAATGCGCATTCATTAACGCATTCTGGAGAGAAAAATTATGCGTGCGAAATTTGCAGAAAGGAATTTATTAGCATACCTAATTTGAAGTCTCATTTGCTTACGCACACGAACGAAATGTCATTTGAATGCGAAGTCTGCAAAAAAAAATTTAGACATCAAAGTGGATTACATGTCCATTATAGAACACATACCAAGGAGAAGCCTTACGAGTGCGAAGTGTGTAAGAGAACATTTTCAACGAACGGCAATTTGGAAACTCATTTGCGTACCCATACGAAAGAAAAGCCATTTCAGTGTGACATTTGCAGTCGGAAATTTTCTCAAAAGCATAATTTGAAAAGGCATCTGTTGATTCATTCTAAGGGAAGCCCCACTCTGAAACAAGTTTCTCACAAAGATGCTATTTAACGAGACACTTGCATACACATACGAAAATAAAATGTTGTATTCTATATAAAAGAGCATTGTAATATTTCATTTATATAAAAATGTATGACCATTGCAATTACTTGTGTAATGTTAAATTTTAATGAATGATGACTAGTGAATGCTTTTTGTTTTTCAAGTTTGAACAAACGATTTTAGAATTTTACACTAAATAATTGTTTTTATAATTATATTCAATTATATATATATTTATAATATATATTTATATATATATTTATAATGATTGTTTTTATAATATATATATTTTGTATTTCACTCTTCTATTTTGTATGAATTTGTATGCTTCTTTATTATAAGCAATATTTTATACGCGGTTACTGTGAGAATCCTATTTTTTTCTTTTGAACAAATTTAGAAATATTTTAATTCTACGAATTGTAATTTTTATACTGTGAAAGAGAAAATATTTTATATAAGTTTTAAATCTTCCCAGAAGTACAGCTTAAATAAACTTTTTGTTGTGTAGGAGAAGTTAATTTGTCTTTAATTTAATACTTTGTTAATGTTGTTTTGTAAAATTTCGTTAAAAAACATTATTTTAGTATAGCATTTGAATTAAAAAGCCCTATTTTAATAAAGCATTTTATAATACACATTTTTACATCTATAAATTTAAGTAATTGAAATATTCACGCAAATTATAATGTATTTCTATACACTGATGCAAAAGAATTAATTTTATGCATAAATGTCTTTTATGGAAGGATTTATAATTTAATTTACATTATTTATAATTTACATTGATTGATAAAGTCAATAATTGTAAGGGTTTTATTTCTTGTTTTAGTACAATGAAAACAACTGACAATTGCATTTGTGAAATGTTTAGTTTTAATGAATGATGAGTAATGTTTTTATTTTTGCAGCTTGCATACCCTATTTTTGATTTTACAATAAATGTTTTAAAATATTTTATGTTTTAAAGAACATTTGCATATAAAATAGAAATTATGTGTATATAATACAATGTGTAATCATTATATTTTTTTACCTTTTGAATAAATTTTAAAATATTTTCTTTGTTCGAATGATTATTTTTATATTCTGTATGGAAATAAATATATTTTTACAACAATTAAATTTGGTTTTAAATGTTCAACCAAAATTATATTCGAAGGATAATTCGAAGAGAATATTCGAAGGATATTTACCATTAATTTAATACTCTGGTTATGTCTTTTTTTATAGAAATTCGCTAGGAAAAATTATGTTAGTCAACTATTTAAATTTAAAGTCTTACAGCGTTTGATCACTATGTTTACATACTTTTATTAATCATTTAAAAAATAATTTTCTTATTTAAAAACGTCTTGAGCGATATATTTTTCTAATTTTAAAAGCTTGATTATTCTGTAATCAAAAATTTATATAATTAAAATGTTCAGTCAAATTATATTGTAGGTATATCGTATCATGAATAAAATTAATTATTTTATATTTATGATTAAATGCCCATTTTGTTGTTGGAACAATATTCACAATATAATTAAAACTATGTATTTTATATCTATTCACAATATAATTATTCACAAATAATAATTAAAAAGTCAATAATTGTTAAGGTTTTAGTTGTTTATCGTAATGAGGACTACAATTAATTTTTATAATTTTAATAATATTATGTAAATGCTAATTTCTAAAATAGTGCAATTGTACGAGCAAGATTTTAACATTAATGAATGAATGTAAAGGAAAAGTTGCAACTATACAATTTTTTAAATGTTCGTTGAATGTTTTATTGAATACCAAAAAAAAAAAAAAAAAAAAAAAAAAAAAAAATTGGTCCTTTAGAAAATTTTAAGTAAGAAACTTTTCGAGAATTGAAAATTACAAATTTTATTTAATTCGCTTGATGCAAAGATTTTGGAAAGGTTTTATGGAAATCAAAGAAATAAAAGAAGCTAAAAAAAAGTTCGTTACAGTTTAAACTTTTTTTGCATAATATCAAGATATTTATGCAAAAAAAAAAAAAAAAAAAAACTTCCGAAAACTAGACTGTAATATATTACTGAAAACATTACCGAAATTACAAACCCCATAAAAATATTCGATCATTCTTATTAAATACATTTATTCCGAATTGGTGTGTGTAAATGAACACTGTGTTGCAGCACAGTTATCTTTGCATCGTTGGCAGTTTTGAACCTGCAGCAAAACAGCCCTTGTAGCAAAAAAAAAAAAAAAAAAAAATTCATCCAAATTTCTGGAAATCAAGACCTGAATGGCCGAGTAGCTACGCTCTCTAGCTCGGTACCACAGGTTTCAGGTTCCAGTCCCGGCGGTGCCGTGGATGTTTGTAGTAGTTCGGAATCCGCTTTAAACCGTACGTCCCGATCTAATATGATCGTAGAGCGTTAGTCCGTTTTTTTTTTCGTTACTCAATTTTTCAAAGTGAGTAACGTTGCTGCAGCACTTGCTTTAAGGCCTCCAGGACAGCTGTCTCAGTGTTTGCCAGCTGCATTAGAAAAAAAAATTCCGGAAATCCAAAACAAAAAATACATTTTAATGCAGAGTATATAAAAAAAAAATTACGTTAATCATTAAAGTAATTGATTTTATGGAATCAAGAATATATCTTCTGACAAAGATCTATACGAAAACATAAAAATATATTTCAGCAGATAATAAAAATGCGTATACATTTTATTTTTATAACGAATTTCTTTTAAAATGCTTATGCTTTAAAATTTCGCTTGGCATCATTTAGTTTCAATTCACACTATTACGCTTAATGTATACTATTCTGAAATTTTGTTACTATTTTTGCTGAAAATCTGTCCAAGTTTGTTTATGCTAAATATACACTGAAGTGACAAAAGTCATGGGATAGCAATATGCAAATTTTCAGATGGCAGTAGCATCGCGTAGAACAGGTATAAATGCGCAGTGCTTTCGCAGAGCTTTCATTTCTGTTCAAGTTATTCATGTGAAGAGGTTTTGAAGTGATGATGACCGCACGACGGGAATTAACAGACTTTGAACGCGGAATGTTAGTTGGAGCTAGACGCATGGGTCATGCCATTTCGGAAATCGTTAGGGAATTCAACATTCCCAGATCCACTGTGTCAAGAGTGTGCCGAGAGTATGAAATTTCAGGCATAACATCCCACCATGGACAGCGCAGTGGTCGACCGCCTGCACTTAACGACCGAGACCGGCGACGTCTGCAAAGAGTCGTAAATTCTAACAGACAAGCAACACTGCGTCAAATAACCGCAGAAATCAATGTGGGACGTACAAGGGACTTGTCTGTTAGAACTGTGCGGAGAAATTTGGCTTTCTTGGGCTATTCCAGCAGAAGACCGACTCGAGTGCCTTTACTGACAGAACGACATCGCTTGCAGCGACTCTCGTGGGCACGTGAGCATATCGGTTGGTCCCTAGATGAATGGAAAACCGTGGCCTGGTCCGATGAGTCACGATTTCAGTTGGTAAGAGCTGATGGTAGGGTTCGAGTGTGGCGCAGACCCCACGAAGCCATGGACCCAAACTGTCAGCAAGGCACTGTTCAAGCTGGTGGTGGCTCCGTAAGGGTGTGGGCTGTTTTTTCATGGCATGGATTTGGTCCTCTGGTGTGACTGGACCGAACATTGACTGGAAATGCTTATGTTCAGCTACTTGGAGATCACTTGCAGCCATTCATGGACTTCATGTACCCAAACAACGATGGGATTTTTATGGATGACAATGCGCCATGTCACCGGGCCACAACTGTTCGCGATTGGTTTGAAGAACATTCTGGACAATTCCAACGAATGATCTGGCCACCTAGATCGCCCGACATGAATTCCATCGAGCATTTATGGGACATCATCGAGAGGTCTGTTCGTGCCCAAAATCCTGCCCCATCAACGCTTTCACAATTATGGACGTCTATCGAGACAGCATGGCTCAATATTCCTGCAGAAGACTTCCAACGACTTGTTGAGTCCATGCCACGTCAAGTTGCTGCACTTCGCCGGGCGAAACGAGGGCCGACACGATATTAAGAGGTATCCCATGACTTTTGTCACTTCAGTGTATATATCAATATACTAGTTTCCGCATAAAACATAAATCTTTGAAACATATAATCTTTTTTAAAATCTTCAATCTTTAAATTTTTTTAAACATATAATCATTCAAATTTATATTTTTTGGGAGATTATCTGAAAAGAAGTCTGCTTTTGAACATCAATTTAGTGATAAAATAAATGTGCTTTCAAGTTTTACGCTTTTCTCGAAGCATATTGCGTTTATTTAGAACTTGCGTTTTGATTGCGTTCAGTATAGCGTTTTGATTTAGAACGTGTTTATCATAATCAATAGATTTAAAGGATTCTAATTTATTTAAAAGCATTTCAATGGATTGTTTTTTAAACTCCTCATCATTCAATTTTTTATTTATTGGGAAATTAACAAATACGAAGTCAGTTTTGAACATTTTAATGAGAAAATAAATGTGTTTTCAGTTTTTAGGTTATATTATAGGAGGCTTTTCCCGAAGCAGATTGCATCCATTTAGAACACGTTTATCATAGACGTGTTGTGATTTTTAAAGCTTTTAAGTAAATTAGCATTCTTCAATACTCTCCTGTTGTGATTAATCCGTAATTAAAAAAAATCACGTTGAAATTGACAAATATAAAATATGATATATTTACTAGTTTTTCTACAGTGGACCTATTAAATTTCGACACATAAAGTTGGAATACTTTCAAAACAAAAGATATTTAAAAAAAAATTTTTTTTTTTTTTTTAAATCTTGAATTGAGTAAGAATCCACCATGTGTTCCCGAAACAAAATATAGCCAATGGGGAAGATGCAAGGTTGATAGATCCTCCTACCAAGGACGGGTTGGTCCCTACGTTTGACTTTGGAACAGGTGGTTGGGGAGGGAGAAAAAGAAATTGGAGTGGGCGGAGTCGAGTGAAGAATTCCAGGCAGTATGGAGTGTACAAATATCCTTAAACGAACATGTTTATAAGAGGGTTCAATACTTGCATATGCGAGTCCTATTTGGGGATCTACTGCTCCGTCGGCCCCTGAATGGTCGAGTGGCTAACGCTCTGGACCTCGGTACCCCAGGTTTCGGGTTCGAGTCCCGGGGTGCATTTGATGTCTGTAGGTTCGAAATCCACTCTAAACCGTAGGTCCCGGTCTCATATGACTGTAGAGCATCACGGAGCAAAAGTCAGACTTTTACCTACGGGTGCTCTTTAACAACAGAAGCTGCTTCCTTCCCCTTCAACTATAAGTGCATACGGGTTCGTGGGCGTAGTCTAGATTATATATCTACCAAATGGTATAATTAACAACAACTGCTCCATCCAATTTCGAGGTCATACAAAGACGTGAAAATAAAAATCCTACGTATAATTACAAATTCGCCCTGGTTTTTCCGAAATGAGGATATCAGACATGCACTTTCTTTCCCAAGTTTTAAACATTTTGTTTATAAAATTGCACAAAAATTTTATAACTCCATTCCAAGTATTAATAATTCTGTTTTGTATGATCTAAGCAACTATGATTGCGGCATTTCTGATTTCAAAATCGCAAAAGACCTCGCGCTGCTCTGAATATTATTCATTAACATTTCGATATCCTCCTTTCCAAATTACCATGCAGTTTCTCCGCCGAGTCACAATTTCCCCTCCAATCGTTTCTATTTTTTTTTTTTTTTTTTTATTATCTTTTATTCCTTACCTGAATATTATAATAATAATATTTAAAAAAATAAAAATAAAAAAAAATTTACGCATAAATAAATTTAAAAACTTTACAAGTTAATTTTTTAATAAATTGATAATATCTCTTGATGTATATCTGTATACCTTACTCTTTTACTATCTAATCAATGGGCTTAAAGCTTAAGAAATGACTCTCATTTGCAAAGCAGGAGATGGAGGTTGCTATGCATCCAAGACACTCCGTCAACCTGGCAAATCATCATCGTCGTGTTTATAAGATAAATTTTTGTTATATAATTGTGTTATGCTGTCTTTGCAATTTTAATAAATATGGCAGCTAAACATCGTGTTTTTATTTTGAGAAATAATTCTGTTTCTATCCACTAGCAACACTGAATCAAGACCATACGCATATCCGGCCCTAACTTTTTACCGATTCCCTTCCACAATGAGGGGTTTTTTCATAGCAAACGTTATCACGACAGAATTTACAATTATTTAGTGTGAATGAATCGATGAAAAAGAATATACTAATGAAATGCGGGCATTTTAATTTTCTTAAAGTACCATCGCAGAACATAATTTGTTTGACGAGAAGCTCTGGCAGAATTAACTCCCGATAATAGTTTAAAATTTTTTATTTTTATTTTAATTTCCGATTAGTTTAGTACTTATAAATATATTTACATTTTTTAGTTTTCAGGAATATAAATGTTTACGACAGCTACCACGACTGCTTCTGAGATTATTTTGGTTAATAAATAATCACTTTAAACCGTAGGTCCCGGTCTCATATGACTGCTGAGAGTTGGGCGTAGAGCTGAGAACCCTACCCCGTAAAAAGAAAAACATCTCTCGTCTCGAAATCTACCGGTAGGTAGACGACCTTGGCCGACACTGGGCTGTTGCGCCAAAGATGATGATGAATCTTTGAAACTTTGTTTACATCATTCCTTGATCAATTTATTTAGATACATTTCTATGAAATTGAAGTAACGATTAATTTGCTGCCAATCAGATATATTGTTAAATTTTAGAACGAAACGAATGTTTAATATTTACAAATGCTTTTAAAGAGTTCATTTCACAATAATTTAGTGTTTCAATAAATTGAATTATAATAATTATAAAATAGGATAGAAACACATATAAAGAAAACACTAAAGTTTTTGATTGCGTATTCCATGTAACTGCAGCCTAGTTTTAGATAACAATCTCATACCGTTAGATGGGAAACTATACTAATATTGATGAAAATTATAGTATGGTATTATGAAAATTATAGCATAGTATTGTGATTTTAATGGACTTTGGTTTTGAAAAGAAATTTCGTTAATTCAAAGTTAAGTTTAAAATCTGCAACCAGAAATAAATAAATATTTATTGTGATATTGCATATTTTAAAAACAGTACAGAGTTGGGCATTGGGTAGAATCAGAAGTGCGCGATCGGCCTGATGGTCAAGAGGCTGCTGCTTTATAAGAGTAACTCAGACTTCAGGTTCGTATCCTAGTTGCGGAATGGATGTTTGTTAGTGGTTCAGAATCCACTTTAAACTGTGGATCTCGGTTTCTTTAACCCTAGTTTGCAACAAATGACGGCGACAAGCCAAACCGAAAAGGCCAATAGTTAAAGGATATTATTTTCTAAGAATTCTTCAAAAATTGTAGAAACAAATTGAAGCAGAGTTAAAGAATTCTGTATTTTTCCAGTAAAATATTTCTTTTATTGATGCACATCCATGAAAAATTTCAAATCGTAGAATGTCAGCGTCTACTGTAGTCCTTGCATTAAAAAATTAATAATCGAGAATAACAGCAGGAAATATTTATTAAATATATAATTTTGTAAATAAATATTGCGGGTATTTATTCTATAAGTAAAAATGTTTTTTTTTAAATTAACAAAAAGATTAGTGTCATTTTCTATACATATAATACACCTATTTATGTTAGTTGAAAACCTCTCAAATTTAAAAAAAAAAAAAAAAAAAAAAGATCACCTCTATATAACAGTATACAACTTTAAAGTCATATGAATTTGTTAATGAAAATTAATACTTTATAAAAATATTATTTAGAAATTTCATGACTATATTATCAAATTTTTAATTACGGAGTACAGTAGATGTCGGTTTGTTTGTGCAGCTGGATCTGAGTGTAGTCGAGTTGAAGAACACACAGGTTTATTTTACAAGAACGTAAACAACACCCCAATTACAATAAAAGATAGACAATATTTAACATACAACATTAATAGATTTAAAGACATATATTTAAGTGGAAGGATTCCACTTCTAACTAAAAGTACACTCTGGATCAAATAATATACTTTCTTCCAATATGATAGTTTGTAGGCCAATGAATACCCTGGACTGTGCTAAATATTATTGTTTCTCGGGATGAGAGAATGTAGCGTAAATGTTTTTCAACAGAAACGCGGAAATTGCGCTTCTCCCGAACGCCACCAGGGGCGCCCTTGCAGTGGGTAGGAGGGCGCATGCTCCACACATTCATTGCAGAAGAGCAGATTCAATTGCATAACAGCTTAGAAATGTTACGCATGAGACAAAAGTAAATACCTTCTCCCAAGCGTATTTCTAAGGAGGGAAAATTCCAATAGTTAGGAGTTAAGAAGTAAGGAGTTATTTTAGAGAAGGATTAACATGTTGCTAGGATTTCATAGTAGTTTTTCTTTGATGTACTATTGTAAAATGTAATTGGTCACTCAGATATTTGTTCGCTTTGAAATGTTATGAAAAAAAGTTTACTTATCAAGGTATCTAGTTTACTTAGCAAATAATTTTAATTGTTGTGCTTTCTTTAGCAGATATTAAAATAGTAATTTAATATTTTTGTTTAAATATTTCATTGAATGAAATTATTCAATCAATGAAGTAATATTTAATAATTATAATAATAATAATAATAATTTAATAATATTTCATTGATTGAATAATTTCAATCAATGAAATATTATTGTGCTAATTATTTTGTAAGAGGCTAACATATAACTGTCCTTTTAACGTCAGAAGGTTATTGTTAGAACTTCAAAATAACGAGTCGTAATTTTGATGCATTTTTTTTTTTTTTTTTGCAGTTGCTTATATAAGTTTTGATGGTTTTTCAAATGTTTCAGTGAAAACTTCTTCACATCTAAACCCATTTTATACAATCTAAACCCATGTTATTCCACTTAATCAAAAAAATGAGCCACTGAATATATATATATTTTTAATGAAACAAAATTTCATATATACTTTGATCCGATATCACTTTCTTAAAATCGGCTATATTGCAAATAATTCGACTGTGGTATTCACTTTTTCCGCGCCGGTTCCTATATTTGTTATTACAAAAGAAGTATTTATTTGTCGAAGAACTTTTTCCTTCTAAATCTGAGGATTTATCTCTTTTAAACTACGACTTATCATTAATAAAAGTATAATGTGTTTATAAAAACAATTATCAAATGTTTATAGTGTAAATATTGTAATAAGAAATATTAAATTTATTTTTGTACTCTTATTTAAAATAAATAATTTCATTTTATGAATAGAAAAATTTTCTTTTTTGATAATATATTTTTTTTTTTTAATATAAAATTTTAGCTTTGAATATAAACTTTTTAGATAAGTATTTTAGGAATGTAATATGCAGCTTTCATATTCATCATAAAAAAGTACAATATTAAAAAAAAAATCATTTTGAGTTTAAATTTTGGTGATTAT
This sequence comes from Caerostris extrusa, assembly GCA_021605095.1. Taxonomy (NCBI): domain Eukaryota; kingdom Metazoa; phylum Arthropoda; class Arachnida; order Araneae; family Araneidae; genus Caerostris; species Caerostris extrusa. Next base: position 1,210 of record BPLR01019030.1, on the reverse strand, counting down.
TTTTTCAATTAACTTCTTACAAATGCAAAGTTTTTTTGTCTTATACTATTTATTATCATAAAAACGGATCATTCGAAATGACTCTCCAGTTTCATCGACTATTGACGAGAACATTTTGAGACAATAAATTGTAGTATGGTAAATAGAAGAAAATTTCGACAATTCATTTATACAAAAAGTTGACTTTTTTTTCCTTGTTGTCCCTAAAATTCCATTGCTTACTTAACTGTTAAATTTAAGTGAACGATGGAGTATGAAATATTTTTATTCAGCTTGTATAACCGGTTTTAGAATGTTAAGAACAATAATTGCTTTTATAATATTTTGTATTTGTCTTTTAATTAAAATACCATTTTATAACATACGATATATTCATTTTTGTCCTTTAATAAATATGTTAACATTTTCTTGTTATGAATGCTTATTTTTCCATTCTATATTAAGAAACATGAATCTTAATTTTAAAAAGCTTTGGTTTGATTTTTCGCGAAGTAAAATTCTTCTGGAATATTGCCAAACGATATTTCTTGTTTGTTATATACAAAAGCAATGATGAGTGCGTTGATATTTTGCTAATGATTTTTCATAAGAATTCATTACGAAATACTATAGTATAATGAATATTTCAATTAAAAAATGTCGTTTGTGGGTTTTAAAAATGAGTGTACTGAACGGTATTCAGTGAGGTTTTAAAATTCCGGTGCTTAGCTTCACAGTATTAGTTATCTATAACACTTTTTTTCTTATTTATGATACTGAATATTCTGTGACTATTAAATCATATTGTTGCAAGGTTATATCAAATTAATATAAATGTTAATGCAATACTGTATAAAAATAAAATGATTAATATGAATGAAAAAAAGTATAACCATCGATGATGTTAAAAAAGTCAGTATTTTTAAATATTTTATTTGTTTTAATATAACTGGGACTACAGCATTTTGATAGTGGGAGTTTTAGACAATTGACTACTTCCTTACAATTAAAGGCATATAGCATAAAATGAATTGACGAAAAGTATTTGTAGAGTTCGGAAATGTTTTAATTGAATCAATGAAATGGTTCCTATAACCTGAATTTTTTTGTATGATATCGAGATGACTTAAAGCATGTAATATAAAATAATAATGAATTATATTCTATACCCTAAAAATGTCTTCTTCAGAAACAATCCAAATAATAAGTCAACATAATAAGAATGCCGAAC
>BPLR01019029.1:0-40638 GCA_021605095.1 Caerostris extrusa | reverse complement strand
CATGTATTGCGAGTAGCTCGCAGTGGCTACTGAGCTGGCCGAACCTGCTAGCACTGCACTTCATGGTCAATGCCTAGCACTAGTCGGGCAACAGTATTAGTCGGACCAGTCACATGTGATAAGTGTTTTTATTATAATGAACATTTAATTATGAACTAGTAGTTAAATACCAATGCTTATTATCTGAAATGCAGCTATTTTAAGCAAATGAGCAGCACCCATTAAATGGAATTTCACAGAAGCTTTGATAGTTTTATGATAAACTTGTAAATATCAATGTTTTTTTTATTCGAGCCTCAAAATCCTGGCTTTTAAAGCAATGTAACGATGCACCTTCATACTGAATGGAATCAGCAGCAGCCAATATACTATATATTTCTTGGTTTGTTATGATATGTCCATTTTACCTCAGATTTCATAATAAGGGTCTCACTTTTCAATTTTTTGTGCTTCAAAGGTTTGTTTCGTAGATGGATTTATGCATTTTTTAAATTGTCAATTGTTAAGACACAGGATTTTATATCTCAATTTGTGATGAAAACCGTGAATGCAGCAAAATTTCTTGTTGAGACCTGGCATTTCTGAATAATTGTAAAGGATGCTTATAGGATGAAGATTACCATTGACCCCATGGAAACCAGTTTAGAAACATGAAATATTTGTAAAATAATGCAGTAATATTCTTAACTTCAATAGAAATATGAAAGGTCATTGCAAAATAATGGGATTTTGTTCAGATTTTCAGGTTTATGTGTGCTGTTTATTTTTTTTTTGGTGGTCTGGCCCTGGGTCAATCATATATTTTTTGGTGCTTTTTCCAGAAATATTTAGTAGAAGGGCTGTCACAAGGGAGCTATACAAAATTTTTTGCAAGAATAATTTTACTCAAAATATATTTTGAGCTTTTATGGTTCAATGAATTTTAGCTTAGTGGCCCCAAATTAAAAATATTTTTCAAAATTATTACCTTGCTTGTTTTAAAAGTACTTGTTTAGTTTTCTTTAAAATAATTTTTAAAGATTCTTTTTTAAAAATCCATTTTATTTAATTATATTTATTTTATATAGATATGCAAAAGATAGAAAATAGATTTAGACTGAAAAGCTTATTACGACTCCAAATACTGACTGTATGAACATATGCTTAATATTGACTGGCTCTTTAACACTGCTATGCTGAAACCCAGTGTGGAAACGGGCCAAAGGCCTGTAGAAGGATCAACAGTTGTCTGGAGCCACGTCCAGATGCAGTCAATGTGTCGTAGTTAGACGTAAAAGAATCTCTTTCGATGTTAAAATTTCATACGATTGACACGCAATTATAAAACATTAACATTAGTTGGGTGAACAATATATTATGGGTCGAAAAGAATGGTTAAAATTTAACTACGAAACTGGTCAGCTGATACCGAGAAAGCTGTCAGACAGTAGGTGCTGGCAGCCTGTTTAACAGTGCATTGAAACATTTCTGATTTTTCTCTGTAAACACAAAAAGAAGTTAAAATATGTAAATAGCTCTTAACTATCACTCTGATGGCTCTTTTAATGGTGGTCCGCACAAAGCAGTTGGGAGATGAATCATTTTCAGTTCAAATGAAATATCAGAATGACTGAAAATGCTGCCCAGATTTCCAGTTTGAACGCGCAGACAGTGGCGGCGCGGTGCTTATGGCTTCTGATTGGGGTTAGGAATGCCTACCCAGCCAGCTTGAGTCTCTGTTTCCATTGTTCATTGATGCAGCTTCAGGCGGCCTCCAATGATCCCTCAGCCTGCAGGCTTATGCAACACAAACACCTCCTCACTTTTTAATCCCTGGTTGGAAGTTTTGATGTTGAAATTTGTGGTAACAAATAGTTGATTTTTAATGATCCTTGCCAGGTCGATTTGGTGGGCCCCAAAGGGTCCATTTTCTGAATATATTTACAAATATGTGGAAAACATGTTATATTTATGGAGTGTCATTTATCAAGTTGGAAATATAAGCATGGTCTATATTATGTTATTATATTAACAGATGTTCCTTATAGGCTGAAGTCTCTGCTTAGTTGAAATCAGCCAAATATGGCACTTTGAGCGCCATTACAGTGCCGTAGCCAGATGCATTTAAAGAAGGCCTCTGTTAAAATAAACGTGTTTCATTGAAACTTTTAGAAAATGTTCTTTCCCTGAAGTACTAGACCTCAGTCCCACTAGAAGGTCGGGAGCCACCCACAGCCGGGAGTCAGAGATTTCAAACATTTTTTATCCCTTGCTTCCATTTGACACGGAATATTGGAAAGCCAGTACCCTGATGACGTGCCAGCTAATCCAGGGCCATCTTTAACAACTGAAGATTGGCGGCAGTAAAACCGGTGTCTTCCTCGATTGTGAGTAATCATGTTACCAGAGTCGGGGTAGAGCAAAGCATGTGGCCTTTTATAGTCCCCAAACCAAAGACTGGTGGTGGGCTGAACTCTCATGTCAGCATTACCTGGATGGAGTTTTGGTCAGACAGATGATACTTAATGATAAAAATCCTCTGAAAATCATGAGTGTCATCGTTCGTGAACATTGGTAAATCAGGTGTCTGCCTTCTTTTTAGGGTGTGGTGGAGAAATAGAAGAACACTGAAGTATTACAATATATCTCCTGAGTCTGTTAGCCCTCTTCACCATAATAATGTTCCCAGATATTAACCGCCAACAGCTGCAAACCATAACACGTGAGCAAAGTGACTTTTAAAAATATTTTATGTTTTAATAAAATACACATATGAACTGGGGAATTTTACAGTGCCAATGATCATAGTGCAAAAGCAAACAAAGCGAATTAAAGTTTAAAATTCAACGTGGCCTTGAAAAGTACTGAATTACTTAAAGCTGAAAGATATTGAGGAAAGAACAGTAGAATAATAAATGCCTTTTTTTTAATGAAATACAGTTAATGAAGAAAATGTATTTCGAATCAATTTTAAACGGTGAAGCCCACCATTTCCCAATGTTTTTCGTAAGAAAATCTATTTGTTCATTGAATGCGTGAAATGCCGTTGGTTTTTTACCAGTAACAGCTAACTCATAGTTCTATTTTTAAAGTCCTTCTCAGACTTATATGCTTCTTAAAATGATACTCATTCACAATATATAAAAACACACAAGTGCCTCAAAGTTTGAATGAAGTGAATTTATTTTCAAGTGTCAAGCAATCAAACGAGTGAAATAAATGATTACTCTCCTATTCTCCTCTCTCCAAGGCTGCAGAAGGGAGGAATAACCATCAGCCCATCATCTCATATATAGTATAAGGTACAGAATGATGCGTCATTTATAACACTATTATCCTCAGCCTATTTAAATTGTTGCATTACGCTGATTTTAGACTTGGTTTATACAATGCTTATTAGAAGTTCAAGCCTCTTATCAATTCTCTTTCACTATTGTCCTTCTTTTTTCATATGGGGAATTTCAAAGCTTATAAAAATGTGGAAGCTGTCGCTGCTACATTTTGCTGACTCCTTGGACGATCGCTTTGGTTATTGCATTTGAAAATTATGAACATGTGAAAATATCTCGACACAATAACATTGAATGATATCAACAACATAAATATGGAAAGAGAAAGCCTTTGTTTCGTTTCAAATGACTCTCAAAGGGCGATACTTTTTGATATTTTACACAGAATGATGGTTTAAATGCTTGTTTTAATTGTTTATGAAATATATTTACCGAATATTTCATCTCGAAAATCCGTGGAAATATGGCATTTTCTATGTTGGCAGAAACAGCACCAATCAACTTTAAATACAACAGATTCTTGTTATTTGTGCCAGATTAGTCAATAAATTTCCTCAGCTTGTTTCTGTGTGATTCTTCTGCATTGCCCCTCACTGAAGTTGGTTTCTCACTTAGTGAACTGATTTATTTTTCAATTCCTTCTATTAGCTCACACTCTAGCTATGTATATATCTTGTTCAAATTTTCAATCGTTCATAAAATACTTTTTATTCATCCACTCAAGTTCAAATAAATTTTTTTAAACTTATAGTGGATGACACTTCATGTTAATACAGTTTTTCAAATATTACTACATTCGTTAAATTTAATTAATTGATTTTAGTTTTTAGATTTAAGTTGCATATATCTACTAACAGAGGGCGCCAGATAAACTTAAAAAAATGAATGAAAATTATTTATAAAGGACTTTCTGCAATATAGTGAAAAAAAAAGTAAGAATAGACTTTAAATTTTTTTTTTATATTACTTGTTTACTTTTTCATTGTTAATTTAACCTCTGAACTTATATTGCGTTTAACAAGAAAAGTAGAAGATTAGCTAAGCAGGCAACATGTTTAATTTAAGATATATGGAAACAAAGTCGCGTCAATTCCGGATAGAAATCAATTAATCCATAGGCCGGAAAGTCCTTTATTTGGAATCGATGAGTTTATTATCTCCTTAGATACCGGCCTTCGCCGTGCTCGTTTCATATTGCACAAGAATTACGAAAACCAACTTCAGTGGTGACAATGTAAGAAGAATCCTTTTACAAATGAAAACAGAATTATTATTCTAATCTAATAAATGCTAAGGAATCCTGTTAATATTTAAAAAGTTATTGATTTGGATTACTTTATTGCATAACTTATAAAATATACATATTTCCATGGATTTTTCCGAAAGATTTGAAAATATTCGAATTAAATGTCTTCACTACACGATAGAACAGGCTGCCAGACATCCATTTCGTAAATCGAAAAAGTCATATGATTTTTTGAAGTCGACAAATAAAACAAAAAATTTCTCTTCCATATGTGTGTGTGTGTGTGTGTGTGTGTGTGTGTGATAGAAGATATTAATTTTTCCTATGAGGTATGACATTTTCAAATGAAATATTCTTAATGTAAAGCAGTCGCCAAAATTCAATAAAATGCTGCCACTTTCTGACAAGCACGCTATATTTTATAAGCATATAATTTTACATATGGGAAAAAAATAAGATATTAGCTTTCCATTGAGAGAATGATAAAATCTGAACTTTATAATAACTGACTTTGTATAAACCAAGTCCTAAAATCAATAATGCAGTTTAAAACTATATAAACAAGGATAAATAGTGTATAAAATTGGTAGCATTAAGTTATCTGTCATTATCATTAATATATACTATATATAGAGATGATAGATTTGATGGATATTCCTATATTCATATATGTATATATATATATATATATATATATATATATAGAGAGAGAGAGAGAGAGAGATGAGAGAAAGAGAGAGAGAGAGAGAGAAATAATCATTTATTTCTCGTTTAATTGGTTACTTAATTGCAAAATAAAAAAAAAAACATAATTCACTCATTCAAACTTTAAGCAAAATTTTCTATTAATTGATTTTTATATATTGAATGAATATCATTTTTAAAATTAATCTTTAAGAAAGGACTTTTAAAAGTAGAATTTTAATGGTTTTAAATTAACTGTTTGCTGGTAAAAAATTAGCAAACTTTCACACATTCAATGAATATAAATAGATTACTTCTTACAGAAAAACATTAAAGAAATAATTATTATTTTATTAATTTCCTTTTCGTTTAAATTGATTCAGAATGTAATTTTTTTCACGTTCTTTATTATTTCATTAAAATAAAAATTTTATTTTATTATCATTTCTATATATTCCTTCCTCCGGTGATCAGTGCAATGATAATTCTTCTTTTTTAAAGATAGTTCGTATACTTTAAAAATTACATTGAATTTTCAATTTTAAACTTTTATTTAATTCCTTTTTTGGTTTGCTGCACTTTATAAAATCATTGAAAACTTTTTTAATAATAAAGGCTTTAATTCATATAATAATTTTATTCATTGAAAATAAGTTTTTTTAAATTTCGCACTCACATTGCGTGTAATAGTTTGCAGCAAATTTTTAGAAGTTATCCGGTTATTAATATCGCAAGACATTAATTATAATTGAAATTTGTAAGATAAATAAAGTTTTCCAAGAATTATATCTATGCATACGTTATTATTTTTTTCTGCACACAAGTGGACCTGGTTTTCTATTAATGTACGAACATTGTTTTCTGGTATTACTTTTAGAGGTTTTGTCTCTTGCATTGTCGTGTCCTATTAAAAAAAAAAACTCCATCCTAATTTCCAGAGTAATACTTAAACATGAAGTCCTATTTACCACCGAATCTTCTAGTTTGGGACTGTATCAGAGAATTCCATCCTCTGCCCTTCTACAGTCTAGTTGAACACGATATAATCGAGAGAAGATTTTACGGTTTTGCCACCATACAATCTCCAATTGTTAAAAATTCTTCATTAAATATAGCACGACATTCATCAAAGTGTCTTCCAATATTCCCGTGTCAAAAAATGGAAGCAAAATAAGTGATAAAATACAGCTCAACGGATTTATTGACTAGCGGTCATAATAAATTGGCTCCCATTTATTTCTAATTAAAGGACTGAGATCTAATAAAAGATTTTCAGAGAAACAAGAACAATTTTCTAAAAGTTTCTAATGGAACTTGACGTTTGTTTTAACCCAAGAGGACACTCTTTTTCCCAGTAGTAAATCATTATTTCGACGCAGATCGTTGAAAGGAATGTCTCGTCGTATGACACATCCCTTTGGGGATGACAGCGGTTTCAAATAAACGGACTTTTCAGCCCTAATAAGGATACATCTGTTAATATAATAACATAATATAGTTCATGTATATTTTAATAACATGAATAAATAATTTTCATAATGTATATATTTACATATTTGTGTGTGTATAAATATTCAGAAAATGGACCACACAAGAAAAAAATTACCAAGAACAAGACGTTTTTCAGGAATCATTTTATATAATAAAGTCATTAAAATAATATTTGTTATACATAAATTTTCATGTCCTTCCTATTAAGTGAATTAAAAAAAAAATTGAAAATTTGTTTAATGAATGTGCGCATAAATTGCAAAACTGAAAGTCATTAAACACATACAAACATCAATGGGTAAAAGGGTAACTGCAGAAAATGTAAAACAAGAACCAAGAAAACAATAGACAAGGTATTTCACACAAACACGATCAATTTATATAAGAAAGCCATAAAAACACGCGCTATACATATATCTATACCTCAGTTATGTCAAGCACTTTCAACTTTGGGTCATCCTAAGTCATGTTAAGCATTTTTTCCAATCATTTCTGGTGTTGTTATTTCATTTGGACGAAATGGACGTGGTTCATCCCTAGTGCTTTAGCTGTCACGTTTAAACTCCGCCATTGAAAATTTAACCATCAAATTTGATGGATCAGATATCCCAGAATATTTATCGAGTTTTTCTTTAACTTCTTTTTGTGTTTCAAAAATAGTGAAGAAAAATCAAAATGTTTGCTTTCAATGCACTGTTAAACAAATACTAGCATATATAATGATGTAAAAAAGTTTCCTCGATTATGTAACAAAAAAGAATAATTTGATAGTTTCGTAGTTTTCAAAATTTTAATAGTTTCTTCATTATAATATATAATTGTTCACTAATAATGTTAATGTTTTATAATTGCGTATATTCATTATAAATTTTAACATCGAAAAGTTCTATATTTCCGTCTAACTGCGATTTTTGTGGCTATCTGTGTTTCGTGAAATACTTTTCCCCGGATAATGATTAATCCTTCTACTGAATTTTGTACGTTTCTTGTTTTATAGGGGGTTTCAAGCACATAGTATAATTTAATTATGATCATCTTAAAATTGTTAATTGTTAAGCATATGATTATACAGTCAGTAATAACAAAAGTCAGTAATTAAACCAGTCTAAATCTATTTTCTTTTTCTATCTTTTTTGCATAATATAAATAAATAATTAAAATAAATGGATTTTTAAAAGTCTTTTAAAAATTATTTTAAAAACTAAATAAAATTACTTTTAAAATAAGCAAAATAATAATTTTGAAAAAAAAAATATTTTTTTTTAATTTAAGAAATTTTTTTTGCAAATTAGACAAAATTTATTCATTAATTGTAAAAGCTCAAAAATATATTTTGAAGTAAAAAATTATTCTTACAGAAATTGCTGTATAGCATTGTGACATTATACTAGAAAAAAATATTTCTGAAAAAACCTTTTAAAAATATATGATTATTCCAAAAATGCAGTTACCAAAAAAATTAAGTAGCATTGTACATCAAATTTTCAAAATCTAATTTTTTTAAAATCCATTTATTTCTTTTATGCGTAATGACGCCATATTGTTTTAAATCGATCAAGATTTCAGAGTTAAAAAATTCTACTTTGCATTAATTTTTTAAATGTATTTCATGACAAAAACAATCAATAAATTGTGTTTCCGTAGAGATGCAATTTTAAGCCATTAATTAAATTAATCTTCATCGATTTCTTAAACATCTATTTTTTTTCTAATTATTCTTCCAAATGCCGAAAAAAATGCGATTCTCAATAAGAATTTTGCTGCATTTGTAATCTAATTGGTTTTCATCTAAATTGAAAATTAAATAAAAATCCCTGTGTGTAACATAATTGACTGAAACTAAATAAATCCATCTACAGAAACAAACCTTTTTTACAAGCACAAAAATTTAAGTAAGGATTACTATTTGTAAGAAATCTAATTAAAAATGGATTTGTGCATGTAAATTAACTGAGAGAAAAGGGAAATTAATATAATATATTAAATATATGTGACAGTTCCACATTCAGTGAATTAACATCGTTACATTTAGCTAAAAAAATTAAGTTACAATTTCAGATAAAAAAACATTGATGATTTATTAATAAGTTTATCATAAAGTATATCAAATATATGTGACAGTTCCACATTTAATGAATTAACATCGTTACATTTAGCTAAAAAAATAGCTACATTTTCAGATAATAAAAACATTGATGATTTATTTATAAGTTTATAATTAAATGTTTAAATTTATAATAAAGTATATCACATATATGTGACAGTTCTCCATTTAATAAATTAACATTGTTACACTACATTTGCAGATAATAAAAACATTGACAATTTATGTATAAGTTAAAAATACATGCCTAATTGTTTAATTCATTTATTTCAATAATTACTTGAGGAGTATAAATTTTATACCAAACATATTCCTTAATTTCATAATTAAAAACAGCACATCAGTATCATATAATATAAAAAATAAATTGCGTGTATCTAGATTTGTGAATTTATTTTAACACCAACATTCCGGTTGTTTTTTTTTCTTCTAATGCAGCTGGCAAACATTTAGACAGCTTGCTCTTGAATGCCTTAAGGCAAGCGCTGTACAGACGTTACTCACTTTGCATTACCCAGAGTGCGCGTGTAACTTGAAGATAAGCCACGGACGCGGAGTAACAATGCCCCCGCAGCGCTCTACGATCCTATTAGACCGGGACCTACGGTTTAAAGTGGATTCCGAACCACTACAAACATCCATGGTACCGCCGAGACTCGAACCCGAAACCTATGGTACCGAGCTCCAGACACTCGGCCATTCAGGCCCTACATTCCGATTGTATCACACATAATTTGATTAACCATAATTATTTACGATTACTTTTAATCAAGGGTGGGGGTTGAGAGTCCAAAACATTTGTGACTCCGGACACTTGAGTCGTTTTTTTTTATACCAATTCCTGACTCCTTTCCATAATATATAAGAATTTATAAAATTAATTTGACTATATTTTCACATGAAACAGTTTTCATATCAAAGAATGTTTTACAAACTTAAAGGTGTAGTATTTGAACTTACTTAAAAGATATTCTTGTACTCTTAATTTGCTTATAAAACTACATATATCCTCTAAGAATAATTGTACTAAAAGGAACGGATACAAAAGTATTATAAAATAGCTGAAGAAAATTGTACATTTTAATAAGGAAGATACTATATGTGTAATACATCAAATCTTAATTTTCTTAGTAATACCATAGCTTGTATATAATCTTTCATTGTCGATCTAAGATAGCTTTTTAATAAGTCTCAGAACTGAGAAAGATCTCTTAACACCTACTTGGTTTTCTGGTAAAGCAGCAACTGTCTCTATTACTCCTTGCATTATTGTAGGATACAACTAAATTCTTCTTCTTCTTCATTGGCGCAACAGCCCAATGGTGGTCCAAGGCCGTCTGCCTACTGGTAGATTCCGAGACAGGAGATATTTTCTTTTTAGGGGGATAGGGGTTGTCATCCCCACTCCCAACGCTTATTGTCATATTAGACATGGGTCTGATGGCCGAGTGGCACTCTGGTGCTCGGTACCACAGGTTTAGAATCCCGGAGGTGCAGGTTAGAATCCCCCGGAGACCGTATTTCTTCTCACCCACATCATTCTCAAACTGTGTAGGGGCAACTCCTCTAGGCACAGTGATGTGGTATGGTGTAATAGTAGTAGTGATCATATTAGACAGGCACCGACGGTTTAAAATGAATTTCGAACAACTACAAACATCCATGGTACATCCGCAACTTGAACTCGAAACCTGTGACACTCAGCGCCAGAGCGTTAGTCACTCGGGCATTAGGCTTCATAGAACAAAATTGCCTGCATATAATTTAATTTTAGTATTAATTTCTAAAATTTTGGAAAAATAAAAACTCATTTTATAAAAGAGTCATTTTTAAACCGACTTCTGATTCCGACACCCTCAAAAATGCTCTACTCCCTACTCCTCATCTCTGCTTTTAGCATGTTTCCCAAAATTTAACAAATACTATGTTAAATATCCTTTAAAACAAGTAATATAAAAAAAAAAAAACTTAAAAGTCATTTTCATGCTTTTTTTTTTCACTATATTGCAGAAAGTCCTTTACAAATAAAGTTGAAATTTTCCTCTTACATCTGGTGCCATCTATTATTAAATATATGCAACTTAAATATAAAAAAAAAAAAAACTAAAATTAATGAATTAAATTTAATTAATGAATTAATATTTGAAAAACTGTATTAACATCAAGTGTCATCCACAACAAATTGTATGTATGTATTTGAACTTGAGTGGATGAATGAAAAAGTATTTTATGAACGATTGAAAATTTGAACAAGATATATATATAGGGAGAGTGTGAACTAATAGAAGGAATTGAATAAAAAAATGAGTTGGAGGTTTTAAAAAAGCAAGCAAATATTTAAATACAAGGATTTTCCAATATATGATCTTAAACTTTTGTAGAAGCGCTGTAGTTTGCTTAAATTGTACTTCTAAAAATATATATCAAATATGTCAAATTCTAAGTTTAATATATATTATATTTTAATTACGACAATTCTAGCAGAATTTTTCAGTAACAATTTCTTTGTATAGTAAAGACAAAACATGCAATAAAATACTCAATCTTTAAAAATGTTTTGGGCATATTAATTCATGTGAAAATCTTGCAATACATTGAATCTTTAAACAAGTAATTAAAATTCATTGCAGTATAAATATTGATTTTATTTTCCGTGCTTGAATAATATTCTAGATGATCCAGGAAATTATTCTTGTATGATTTTACGTTTAGCAGTCGTAATATGTGTTTACAAATTCTAAAACATAAACAAGAGGGGGTTTTTTGTTGTTGTTGTTGTAATTTCTGTTTCATTCCGCAATTCAAAGGAAACTTTCCCTTTTTTGAGAATTTTATAAAAGATGCGTAGGAGAAGAAGTAGTAGAAATTTTCGATCCAGATAAAATGGTTGATAAACCCCAAAACAAACTTCCTTTCAGTTAAAAGAATCTGAACGGATCTCTAAAATATGAAAATAGTGTTTTTCCTATCTAGTCATGCATATCTGGAAAACATATCAGTCATCGTGCTCCAAAACTCAAAAGTGAAGTTTGCGTGGTTTGAAAAATGGAACTTTTATAAGATTTCCCTATTGAAAATAAAATTTTAGTCTGAAATGCTGTTTTAGAAATGATCACTCTGTGTCAAAACGTAAAATGCATTACAATCTAAAATGCAGATGTAAATATAAATGAATGATAATCGCTATTCTATAGCAAATAGTTTCGAAATGCAAAGTACATTTTCATTATTTATAAAAATTTCCAAATTCAATTTGTAGGACACATTGCTAAATTATCAAAAAAATGCTCTTCTATATAAGGCGAAAGAAAAGATTAATTCTTTAGATTCTATTTTATTTATATCAGTATCTTTTATGTTAATATCCAGCAAATAAATAATAAAAATTTTTAAATTGCCTTGGATGGGATTTATGAATAGCTAAAGAACAAAAAATTAAAAGAAATGTAAGAAATAGCCAAAACAAAAATTAATTAATAAATCTTTTTGTCTTATTTCTGGCAAATTTTGAGTAAAAAAATTAACAAATGTAAAAACTTCTAATGCCACGAAAAAAGTGTGGCCGTTTTTTGGAAACAACTTCAACCTAATTGAATTAAAAAGTAACTTTTGAAAACGCATTAGAAAAAAAGAAATCAAATTAGATTCAATAAATATTCTTGTTATTTTTTAATTGTAAATATTCTTGTTATTTTCAATTGTAAATTTTTTTGCTATTTTTAATTTTAAATATTTTTGTTATTTTTAACTGTAAATATTCTTGTTATTTTTAATTGTAAATAGTCTTGCTATTTTTAATTGTAAATAATCTTGTTATTTCAATTGTAAACTTTTTTTGTTATTTTTAATTTAAAAATATTTTTGTTATTTTCAATATTTTTATTTTTAATTTATTTTTAACTGTAAATATTATTGTTATGTTTAATTGTAAACATTTTTGTCATTTTTAATTTTAAATATTCTTGTTATTTTTAATTTTTTGTTAAATATTCTTATTATTTATAATTGATTCAATTTAATTTATAATTCTTATAAATTTCAAGATACGGCTTAATGGTTTTGAAATGTATTAAATTAAATATGATCAATGTGGCTGAAGTACCTCACTCTTCACTTCACGCTTTAATCTAATTAAATCTAATGTAAACATATTTTAAAAATTTGATACTCTGAAGCTATCTTTTTCTACACACTCTAAAAATTAAAATGAAACATATAGGATTCTAAAAAATTAAAAACAAACACATAGGACATACGTAAGAATAACTTTCAAAGGTATTGAGACAGAAAGGTTTTAATGTATAACTGTTGTTACAAAAAGGTTTCTTTTAAATAACTTCAAATTATAAATTTGAATCTCTACATTTATTTAGTTCTCATCAAATTAAATCATTATAACTTCTTTTCTTTAATTGAACAGGTTTTTTTTTTTTTTTTTTTTTTTTTTTAATAACATGGAAGGATTTAGCCTGCATTTTATTTTCGAATGAAATTTTTTTTCTTACTTTTTCCCTCGCCATTTTCTTTTGATCAGATTTGGTTTTTTTTTAAAAAACTAATAAAAATGTATTAAAATAAATAAAAGTAGTATGTTTTCAAAAAAAAAAAAAATGTATTTTCGTGTTTTTTGAATACTTGACAAGCATTAAAATGATAAAAGTTGACTTCCACTAAAATTTTTCAAAGTAAACTTTCCTCCGAAATAAGATAAGAACTAAATTGTTGTGAAAGTTTTCAAGTAAAAGTTCGCATAAAAATCTCGCGCACACACAAAAAGTTTGTGTACCGCGTTGAGAATGTCACATTAGGTTTTAAAAATTTTGAAGCACAAAAGAATTTCATGAATTATTCAATCTGTTCTTACTTTGTCATGGCAGAACGAAAGGTAAATTGAAACCGAAAAAAATTCTAACAATAGATTTTGTTTGTCTCGTATTGATTAAAATAAATAGTTTTTTTTTTATAATTAACAATTTTTAAAAAATTAAATAAGAGCAGTATGATGGAAAACACGTTAGGTTTCCTAATAGATTGGGGGTAGTTTGAAAACCAGTAAGTGAAACTTAAGTTCCTGTGTCTATGACCAGAATAGACACGATTAACCTGTTGGGTGAAAACTCCTTTGATTGGTATTAATGAAAGAGGGTGCGAACTCCCCCAAATGCAGACGAATGTATTATTTTTACTATCAAAGTTAATTTTTACCAATGAATTAAAATTTGAAATACAAATTATAGTTCAATAACATAATAAATAACAATTTAATATCACAAATATATTAAAAATCGTTTATTAATAATTGAATTTATTATTAATGTATTGGTTAATTTAACCTATTTATTTATTTTTAATTGCGAGTAATAATCGAATTTATTACAATTTATTAATTTATTAAATTTAGTTATTTCTTAATAATAAGAATTAATAATTACGATTATTAATTAATACATATATATATATATTACAACAAACAGTGTCAAACTTAAAAAAAAATTTTATTTTGAAATTTTTTTTTTATTATTGTGGAATTTATTTTTATGCAATTTGTTTCCGGAAAAAACGGTTTATCTAAAAATCCGGTCCGGTTTTTCTAAAAAAAAAAATAATTATAAATAAACCAATAAAAAAAAAAAAAACCTTAAAAAAATTTAAAAATAAATAAAAAAAATAAAAAAGCCTTCATTTGTTTAAATTAACAAAATCTTTAATAACTGCTTGCAATAAAATAAATATACAATTTAAAAAAACTCAAAATAATGGTTAAAAAATATTATTAATAATGTTTAAATAGCACAAACATTTGACATTTATAAACAATTATATACTTTCAAAACAGTGTAAATTAAAGATTATTATTTTTTATTTAAGTTAATTATATAAAATCTTAGAAGTGCCATTGATAAAATAGTAAACTTTCAACATAATAAACTTAAACAATGAGATTGCAGAAAATGTAACGAACAGAGTACTAGCTGGGAACGCTTGAAACCTACTAATTTCAATATTCAAAACGATGAAACGTGAGAAATAGAAGATGGAAGATGAGCTGCATCAGTTTCAAGAGCGAGTTTGATAAATTCTGGGGATAGATAATTAACTTTCAAACAAAATATCTAATTAGTACTAATTTTCAACAATAACATTGTCCTTGAGGACTGGCTTAACAGGATGGAATAAAGTAGGAAAAGTGGATAATATTTCATAACTTCTATATTTCAATGCTACATATTTTTATTCCTTTTCTAAGCAATTATTATTATATGTAAACATAATATCATCATCATAATGAGATTTTGATGTCCATAAAGATACTTATAAAATAACAGATTCTTCGCTAGATTAGATTAGCCAATTAAATATTAGCATTCTTTACAAATTACTCGGATATGTTTAATTACTAACTGATATTTTTGTAGTAAAATGGTTATTTATTTTAAGAAATAATATTGACATTTATACAGTAAACAAGTAATAAAAAAAAAAAATTTAAAAGTCAATTCTTACTTTTTTTTTTCACTCTATTGTGGAAAGTCCTTTTTTATAAATAATTTTCATTCATTTCTTCAAGTTTATCTGACGCCATATATTGGTAGATATATTCACCTTAAATCTAAAAAAAAACTAAAATTAATTAATGAAATTTAATTACTGAATTACTATTTGAAAAACTGCATTAACATCAAAGTGTCATGCACTACAAATTAAAAAAAAAAAAATATTTGAACTTGAGTGGATGAATAAAAAATATTTTATGAACGATTGAAAATTTGAACAAGATATATATAAGGAGAGTGTGAGCTAATAGAAGGAATTGAAAAAAAGGCGTTAGTAATTTAATGCTTTCAAAGACGGGTTGCGTAAGTGTCGGTGGTGTTAGGTGAAAGATGATTTAATTTTTGCATTATAATACGAATTGTGTTAAAGAAATAAATGAATTTTTCGCACATGATAAACTTAGTACCAAAAATGTTTTTCAGTCTTTTATTCTTTTGATTTCAAGAATTTATTGTGTTATTTAGATTTAACTCCTATAAATGAATTCATTTCATTTTAAAGAAATGAATAACATAAATCTAAGAAAAATGAATATAATTTTTATTTCTTATAAATCATACTATAATGTTTTGCTTCGCATTACACATTATAGAAATGCATAAACCGCATTATCAATATTAATAGCTTTAGATTAGATGTTAATTTTTAAAATATGACTTTATCAATATTTTACACCGACTTGTTTGTTTACAAAAAATGAAATAATTTGAAATATTTTTACCACTTTGTAGTTTCCAAATAAAAAAATATTGTAGTATATGAAATGCAAATTGAAAATAATGTTTTTTTAAAGTGTTTTGTAATTTTATAGTATATTTTGTATTTATGTTCTTTCAATATAGTTTGTTAATTTTAAATTCTATGTTTAGTTAAATCTGCTTTTGTTATTAAAAATAATAATTATTAACCTACTAATTATTAATATATAATTTTAATATTCAGATTTTGTAATTGAATAAGATGAAAATATTAAATTAAGGCTATGTTTTGGAATACAGCAACTTTTCTATCAATAATTTGAATAAATTTTTCTTAACATCATAAAACTAAAATAGATTTTTTTTCTTTAAAATACAGTATTTGATTTTTGCTTGTTTATTAAGAAAAAAACGACAATTGTTTTAATTATAAACATAATTAACATAAAAGAAAGAAAAAATTGTAAGACTTTAAATTCTAACTAACATTGATATTAATATATACTTCAATGTAAAATATACTTATTAATTTTAATAAAAATTTTAAAAAAAGATTTATAAAAAAATCGATTAAATAAATAATGAACATAAATAACTATATTAATTTTATAATGTTGCTGCATGCCGATAGTAGTAGATATATTTTAGCCGCATAGGACATTACCAGGATGCACCATGGGAGGTAGATCTACTGTCGCACCCTAACAAAAGAAAAAAAGGTTGGTAATGGCTATCTGTGTGGCTTTACAACAGGGTTGTTTTTGCTGTCTTGATTCCAGGACTGCCATGCAAGCTATCGGTTCATATGAAGCACCTTCCTCTAAGAATGTCTTAGAACAGGGGACTCAAACTTTCCAGCCTTAGGGCCATACAATTTACTCAGTAAATACCGAGGGCCAAAAACAGTTTTAATTTTTCTGCCATTGTCTATATAATTACATAAATCTCATTAGTATTTTTGTACAAGTTGATAACCCGCGGTTTCATTCGCGTTAATTTAGCTTTTTCGTTCCTGAGATGATTTCCAGGATAAAAATCATATGTTTAATTCAGGATAATACATTCCAAACACCGATATACACATACATATGCGATACTCTTTTACCCCAAAATAACTACCTGGGGTAACCTCTGGGATGTTCACAAGTTCATTTCAATTATTTGTTAGTTGTTATGCTTAAGTTAAATTTTCTGCGTATTATGCTTGTCATTTGGCTTTACCTAGCAAAGTAAATAAAAACCGACTTATTATCATTCTTCTGTGTTTTTTTTATCCAACTTATTACAGCAACAATAAGCTATTCGCTGTCGCGGGCCGGATGGATGACACTGGCGGGCTTTAGATTTGGCCCGCGGGCCGTAGTTTGGTGATCCCTGTCTTAGAATATCAACTCTTCTAGAAAGATTGACGGTAGAGCGATGACATATTGCCCAGTGAATCCCTGGACACTGTGACATTTTCTTCAGGCAATGATCAGGTAGATTTGCTGACTAAGAAAGGCACACGGATAGTCCAACAGCCAAATGCCTGCAACTCATTTCCTTCCATGAAATTTTATATCAAAAATCAAACGAGACTTAGATTGAAGGCATTGCTCGCTGCTCGTATCTCCTCGAAGAGTTGTAGAAATCTTTTGGAACAGCGTATTTCGGATTAACCTCAAAAAAAGACTGTCACGGAATTCAGACTTGCGGTGGGCCATGATTGTTTGTCGAGCCATCTGCGCTGTATTGACATTTTTGATATTCCAAATTGCCTGCTCTGTGAGAAAGACGAGATCATGACAAGCACCCTATAGCAGGATGCCCAGCCTTGCATGGTGAAAAGATATTAGAGTGCTAGAACTTTTCTGATGAGAAAATGACTTTTTCTCTTATTGTTTTCCTGTGCATATTAACACTGTTTTGATATCGTAAGAGTTTGTCCTTTTTTTTTTTGCCATTGTAAATAAAATAAAAATATTGTTTTGCAATATTTTTTACATTTTTTAACTATACAAGATATGTTTAAAATGTTAGGCGTTAAAACTTTTTTTTTTTCTGATAAAATTTATTCGACAGCTCTACCTTACATTTTTTTTTTTTCTTTCTATTGATATTATAAAACATTTTTCCAGATATTATAAAATAATTGTTTTATGAGTTTGTACAGATAGAGAAAGTTATTTAAAAACTTCATTGTTTCAAAGTTTTGCTCCTAGATATGAATTTTCGATGTAAAAATGATTTTGAAATTACACTAGGATAAATAAACAAAAATAAAGCATCACAAACATTTTTTTCGCATATCTTTTTTCTTTTAAAACATTTTTCCAAAAAATAAACATGATTTTCTATAGATAATGAGTCATTATAATTATATTTGTCTTCTAATATTTACATCTATAACAGTAAATAATTAAGATACTAAAAATGTATTTATATCCAGTCAGATAGATAGTTTGAAAGCAAACTGTGTTACGAACAGTGATTGTTTTTACTTACATGTTTATTAAAATATTGCTCGAGGCTCAAACAAAAAATAAACATAGTTTTTTTTTTTTTTTTTTTAAACATTTTTATCGACCACAGAAGAGATAATGTTTTGTCAATTTATTCCTAAAAAATACGTCTTGCCACGAAACATATTTAATACAACACTTTTTCCCTCATCAGAATTCCTATACAAAAAGAAAATTCGCCGAGTAATTAAAAAAGTCGGGAAAAAAAAAAAGTCTCAGTGGAAAATATCATTATCTCTAAACAGTCGCCGAAAAAAAAATACAGGAAAGATTAATTGGTTCTCTTTACCAACGCTGTTTTATGCTTAACTCGACATGAAATTAATCCTGTAAAAGATTTAATTATATACTTAAATAAGGAAAAAACCCTCATAATTATTCAGAGAGAAGGAATAAAATTCAAATGGAATTTTTTTTTCTGATATAAATGCTTAATGGTGGAATTTTTCATTTGTCAGCATAATTTTCTGCTTTATTTGTGTGCTGCTTAATTATGTGTTCTATTACATTTATATGAATGAAACCCTCTTAATTCAGCAAAACAAAAAAAAAAAAAAAACGAAAAACACTATTTAGTATATTTCTAAAAATGATACAAAATAAATTCAATGTTTAACACCGATACAATTGTAAAAAGTATCAAATTTAAATAATTCTTAACCTAACATGTTTTCGTCATTTTCGACAACCGGGCACTTTCACCTGAGATTTGTCACCACTGTGAATGTCACATATTGGTAATTACTTAATTTGCATCAAGGGAGTCTACACTGTACCATCACAATTTAAAAGATTATCACCAGAAATACCAACGGTCTCTAAATTGTCAATTAATCTGCTTGTGAATACAATCAAATTTGCATATTTAAGACATAACTAAGAACTAAAAAAAAAAAAAAAAAATAAAGGGAAATTTAAAATAAGAATTTAAAAATAATAATAATTTGTTAATAATGCAATTTGTGTGCGTGATAATGATAAAATTAATTAAACATCCCAATGCTGGGCCAAGGCCGTCTGCAGACTTCGAGACAGGATGTTTTCTTATTTAAAGGTAGGGTTGTCATTCCTAAGCTCTACAGTCAATTAGACCGATTCCTACATAAATTGGATTCGAACCACAACAAACATCCATGGCACCACCAGGACTCGAACCGTAACATCTAACGACAGAGCACTAGTTACTCGGCCATCAGCCCTCAATGAAAATAATACAATTTGTAATAAAAATATATTTGCATAAACGAAAATTTAAAAATATAAATAAAATTTGTGAAATTTATTAGGGTTAGTTAAAATTAATTACATTAATTATACTAAAATAAATTTATAAGATTAGAATGAACCGTACAATATCTGCATGTCTGAAAACTTAAAAATAAGAATTCTAAGTTGAATTCCTTTTTAAATGTTTCGTTTCAGCAAAAAAAAAAGAGAGAGAGAGAGAGATAGCAAAACTATGACATGAAAAAAAGTGACAATTTTAATAGACAAGAAACTTTTTAAAAGTGCAGTTTTCACTATGAATTCTTTTCTCCTAATACATGCCATTGTGAAGAGACTTTTGAATTGACACAATAAATTAAGTTAGTAAGAACAACAACAAACGGTGAAGGGAATTTTCAGAAGAAAATGACAAAGATGAAGGCAGAAAGAAATCCGACTGTTTTTTCAGAAAACAGTATGATGACTGGGCTAACGGATATTTGCAGCCGTTGGAGTGTCACAAAATTTGAAAAAGAATGTCGCCTGAGGGGTTTTTGAAATAAAAAAAATTTGTGCAGAATTATCTTAACTAAATTTTGTTATTATTTTTCTTTATTTCGTTTATCTTAGCTGTTGCATTTTTATTTTCATACGGAGAAGAATTAATTTATACAGTTAAGAAAAACACGTTACTCTGAAGAGAAAATGTCAGGGTTAAGAAATAAATATATTCTCAAGTAGCAGTTTTCTTTGAGAAATTTTCTTTTTATGCTGTTTGGTTTGTTAATTCATTTTTTAAAGAATTCCAACGATAGAAATTGACTTAAAGTGTGTCAAATCATAATTTAACAATTATTCATTTCATCATCAACTAAAGAAGTTAATAAATAATTGCTCAGTAGATAAATTAAATTCTTTCTTCTGTTGTTATTAGATTTTTAATTATTTTTTAAAAAATTTAATTGTCACTTGGTCACTTGGTTCACAATTGTAAAGTTGAAAAAAAAATTTATTCGAAATAATTTTTTGGATATTGCTTATAAATATAAGCAATCTGTCACATAATGATACACTTAATTTTTTTATTTTAAAATTCATGACAATATTGAAACAAATGTATCTGGGTAAAATTTATTTTTCATTAATTTTCCTATTTATTTGTAGTTTATGAAATTTCTTCTAAAATGGGCTGCTGACGAAAAACAAATAATATTTACAAAAAATTATTTTTCATTTATGTCGTAAACTTAAATAATAATATAATATAAAAAACCAAAACCACTTAATATTTAGTTAAACTGGGAATACTATTTTTTTAATTTGTTCCTGGCAAGAGATTTTTAGTTTTTTACTGTTCTTATAATTTATTTATTTGTTATTTTTAATTTTATTATATGATAGTTATCCTGATAGGTTTTTATTTATACATTCAGGGTAAATTATTTTTAATCTATTCGATATTGATGTTATGGGTTTAGTACTACAATTTCCTTTTCCGCAACTATTAATTAATTTTTTTTATTATAATCATCATTATTAGTTTATTTTCTGACATAATTTCTTTTTATTTAATTGTATTTTTTTTGTTATTTGTTGCAGTTTAAATTTTTAATTTATAAAATCCCAAACTATAGATAATATTTAAAAAATACAAATAAAAATCAAGAAAAGGAAATTTTAAAAAGTTAATTGAAAATTAAGTTTTATTATCGATTATATTCTAAATGCACAGGATTTCATGGCAATGCATTATGTCACATATTATGTAATGTACTCATTGATGTACTATTACCACGCTTAAACTGCCAAACGGCCTCATGACGCTCTGGCCTTTGGTATAACAGGATTCATGTTCAAATTCTGGCAATGGCATGGATGTTTGTGAGTGGTTTGGTAAACTGTAGGTCCCAGTCTAATTAGCCAAATGTGTGCAAAAAAAAAAAAAAGGATCGTAGAGAGACAAATCCAAACCAAACCTTATAATATCAAAGCAGTTTACAAACACACACATATTATAACCTCCTTATTTTACTCTTTGTCTGTTATATAAATGAGAATACCAGAATACTATGGGGTTATTTGTCACCACATGGTGGCTATCATAGCTATTTAAGTGTGACCATGTCTGTCCAATTTAGAATGCTTTAAAATGCGAATATTTTACAAAACAACGAACGTCTAGTTAAATAACTTATTTCATTAAAAGAATTCAACTAGCACACATTTAGCGATGAACTTCTAATTGATATGCATCACCAAATAAGAAAAAGGACACCGAGTACTTAAAATTGTACACCATTCCGATGGTGGTACATTTGAATATTACTTTGTATGCAAATCAGAAATTAAAAATACTGTTCAATAAAAAAGCTACAGTGAATCGATCTAAAAGTAAATACAATTGCACAAATTACAACGCGTTCAATCTTTATCGCCTTGCATGCAGAAAGTTTTTTTTTTCTTTCTAATGCAGCTGGCAAACACTTAGACAGCTGGGTCTTGGATGCCTTAAGACAAGCGCTGCACAGACGTACTCACTTTGCATTTTCGCGTGTAACTTGAAGATAAGCCACGGACGCAGAATAACAACGCCCCCGCAGCACTCTACGATCCTATTAAACTGGGACCTACGGTTTAAAGTGGATTCCGAACCACTACAAACATCCATGGCACCGCCGGGACTCGAACCCGAACTCGAAACCTGTGGTACCGAGCGCCAGACACTCGGCCATTCAGGCCCTACATTCTGATTGTGTATCACACATAATTTGATTAACCATAATTATTTACGATTACTTTTAATCAAGGGTGGGGTTGAGAGCCCAAAACATTTGTGACTCGGACACTTGAGACGTTTTTTTTTACCAATTCCTGACTCCTTTCCATAATATATAAGAATTTATAAAATTAATTTGACTATATTTTCACATAAAACAGTTTTCATAACAAAGAATGTTTCACAAACTTTGGTGTAGTATTTGAACTTACTTAAAAGATATTCTTGTACTCTTAATTTGCTTATAAAACTACATACATCCTCTAAGAATAATTGTACTAAAGGAACAAATTCATTCGGCCATTCAGGCCCCATGCAGAAAGACACACAGCATAAAAATTGAAGAATTCCAAGCACCACAATATTTTTCGGAATACAAAATTACAGAAGCGCGATTGCTGGTAAAATTCATTGAAAACATCATTAGCATCTAAAATAATGAATACTTATAAAACTCTTATTATACATTTAAGTATAAATTTAAATTGTATAGAAATTCAATAAAAATTTTAATTCTCGAAAAATCAAACAGTTTTTTTAATTATGTTTGAACAAAAGCAATGCAGAAGAAAACGGAGAAATAAGAAGAAAAAGTGTTTGGATTAATTCTTTTATCTCCTTTAGTGGTGACTTTTATCTTAACACCTACATCTAAAAAAAAAAAACCTACATCTCGAAAAAAAAACATGGTCACACCTACATCTCCAGAAAAAAAAATGTTTTAGACATCTCTTTGTTTGGGTAAAATAAATGGCTTTGATGAAGAATTGGAAAGATGAAAAATATTTTAAAAAAGATTTAAGACATTAAAAAGTCTTAAATTAATGCTTCGTGGTTTCATTTTAAAAATAATTTTTGTTTAAATATGTGGATTTTTCCCCTTAATATTTCTATCGATGATTAAATCCTTTATATTGGCTCCACAAGCATAAAAGGTTTTTTCAACAATGTAAACATTTATCATAAAAATACAATGCTTTTAGCAAACTTTTTTAAAGAAATTATTTGAAATTAGTTTTTCTATTTGTTAAATATTGTTAATTGTGTTGCTTTTGTCATAAAATAAAAAATGATTCCCTTTTTTTTTTTTAATTGTGTAACCTTTATCGAATTGGAGATGGTACATTTAGAATTTTTCAAAATTATGAATAATGAATAGAAATTTTAAATGAAAAGATACGCAACCATAGAAATCAAATGAATAAATTGGGAAGAATTGAAATTACAGTATACATAGCTAATAATATAGCAAGTATCCCTAGATTTATTGCTTTGTTGAGAAAAATGAAAAACTTCAGAAATCTGTTTTTAAATGTTATTTTTGAGTCACTCTTGGCTCATAAAGAATGAATTTTAGCTGATGTAGATAGTAAAACTCACAAAGGAGGAGGGGGTGGGGGAGGAAGTCCATTAACATTACTTGAACACACTTCAACACTGTGTTTAGATGTTATTTTACAGTTTTAGAATTGTTGTGGGGGAAGTTATACTACCACAATTTTGAGCGGACACATATAGTGGTCGTCTCCTCCCTCATCGAGGTAGCCTGGTGGCTAGCGCTCTAGCCTTTAGTATCCCAAGCTTCAGGTTCGAATCCTGGCGGTGGCATGGATGTTTTGTTAGTGATTCGGAATCCACTTTAAACTGTAGGTTCTGATCTGTTTAGCCTAAAGTTTGCACAAGATGACCGTAGAGCGACTAACCAAATCTCCCTCCTCTAGCTCTACAGAAGGAGCATTCTAGAATACAGATTTATTGCACCCTACTAGGATTAGGGCTTCAATTTGCCATCGCTACTAAATTTCGAACCAAACACCTTCCACCAAACCCCTCCTGCGTGACATAACATGCTTAAGTTTATGTCGTAGGACATTAGCCAATCAGATGCCTTATCTGCTGTCTGCTCAGGTTTCTAATTGGCTGGCGTTCTTCGACGTGAGGTTTTAGTATCTGATGGAAACCTACTCTTAGAGTGAAATGACCAAGGGACCTTATAAAAAACCGATTGAATCAAACTCTAGGCACATGCTTTATCGCATCTCATTAATCGGAGTAAAAGAAAATCGGCGTCACTTTTGGATCCTTCTATTAACTGATTTAACTGATGACCTATGAATTGCTTACAACGTGAAATAATCGGGTTTGTTTTTCGTATACAAAACTTCTTCAAAGGCACAATACATGGGCCTTACGTAGGGCCAAGGCCGATTTCGAGTTTCGATACTGATGTTTCCTTTTACGTTAGGATTGTCAGATCTAAGCTCAACAGTCATATCAGACAGGGACCAAAGTTTTAAGGTGGATTCCTAACCGCTATAAACATCCATGCTACCGCCGGTCACTCGGCCAACAGGACCTTCGTATCCAAACTGCAATGGGGAATAATAAATAAAACTCACCGTTCACAATTATAGCAAATAAACTCACCATTCGCTCTTAAATGTGAACGGAGCATAAGAAGTGACAGGCCAAATTCTTTTTGTGGTGTACTCTACCAGCAATGCATTGAAGTACAAGTAGATTCATAAATAGTGCGAGTAGACTAATATGCGTGGATGTTGCATTAAGAGTATTTCCCAATAATGGAGTTCTTTCCTCAAATTTTGGACATTTACCTCTAATTACTTATTGGATCATAATTTTTTGGCTATCAAACGGTAGATTAGTATTTCTAGATTAATGTAATATTTGGTTATATAAAATAAATAGATGTGTTATTTATGAATACAATAATAAAATAGCAACATTAAACCTTACTATAAATCTATTTACGATAAACTGACGCAAAATGAATACATATTCACTTTAATAAAAAATGTAACATTGAGCCTTCATGGGCTAAAAATAAAATACAATATTCGGCATTTGATTATCTTAGACAAAACCCAAATCTATTTTGTTTTGAAATTTCAAAATCTGAAAATAAGAGAAATGTAATCAGTGTAATAACCTTTTTTACATGTATGTTATATTCTGAAAAAAACGACTTCTTTTTAAATATTTTTACGGATTGCATTGTATATTATTCGTTACTAATTTTTTTGGAATACATAATCTTGAAAACTAATCTCGAATAATTACAACTTTCGGCTAAAAGAAGAACTCAACTACTATGTGTGTCAAATTATTTTAAAAAGCTGAAATTTTCACATAAGAAAAGTAATCTGAGGATTCTACGTTGATTTCAATTATTATTACATTCATTTCTTGTTAGATTGTTTCTTTCATTGAACTAAAGTTGGTTTCACGTCTTATAAATATTAAAGAATCGAAAGAAAATTTGCTATGCTGGAACTTAACAGAATAACTTTGCTACTAGTTTTAAACATCAATTATTATTACCTTTATTTCATTTTAGATTGTTTCTTTTATTGAACTGAACTAAAGCATTAAATTTTTATTGAATTAAAATTTCTTTTATTGAACTTTAGATTGTTTCTTTTTGTAACTAAAGAACGTTAAAGAATTAAGAGAAGATTTGCTATGACTGGACTAACAGAATATATTTGTTACTAATTTTAAACAACAAATGAATTATTATTTCTTTTTTAGATTGTTTCTTTATTAAACTAAAGTTGGTTTCACATCTTAAAAATGTTAAAGAATTAAGAGAAAATTCGCTATGCTTGGTCTTAAAAGAATAACTTTGTTACTGACTTAAAATGTCAATTATTATTAACTTCATTTCTTTTTAGACTGTTTCTTTTATTGAACTGAAATTTCTTTTATTGATCTAAAATTTCTTTATTGAACTTTAAATTGTTTCTTTTTCAATTCCTTCTATTAGCTCACACTCTCCCTATGTATATCTTCTTCAAATTTTCAATCGTTAATAAAATATTTTTTATTCATTCACTCAAGTCCAAATGCACTTTTTTTAACTTGTAGTGGATGACACTTGAGGTTAATACAGTTTTTTCAAATATTAATTCATTAATTAAATTTAATTAATTAATTATAGTTTTTTTAGATTTTGAATATATCTACCAATAGATGGCGCCAGATAAACTTAAAAAAATGAATGAAAATTATTTACAAAGGACTTTCTGTAATATAGTGAAAAAAAGTAGGAATTGACTTTAATTTTTTTTTTTATATTACTTGTTATAACTAAAGAATGTTAAAGAATTAAGAGAAGATTTGTTATGTTTGGACGTAACAGAATAAATTTGTTACTAGTTTTAAACAATAAATTAATAATTATTAGCTTCATTTTGTGTTAGATTGTTTCATTTATCGAACTAAAGCTCATTTCACGTCTTAAAAATGTTAAAGAGTTAGGAGAAAATTTGCTACGCTAGGACTTTGTTACTAGTTTTAAACATAAAGTTTCATTAGATTGCCGTTAATGAAACTTTTAATCAATACTTAAGAAAAGGAAAAATTTTAATCTTTGAAAATGAAGTTTTAAGAAAGAGGAGAATTAATTCAATAAGTTAATTCTTAAACTATTTTATTCATGCTTATATGTTTTGTATAAGGTAGTCATTTGTACACTTTAAAAACAGAATTACATTTTTGAAACAATAATAAAATAGTTATAGTTATAATAGTTATAATATTTTCATGTACTCATCAGAATATTTTCAAATAATTGTTGTAATTGAAAAGATATAAATTAAGATATTTTATCTCTAATTTATCTCAAATGTTATAGTTTTTTTTTTTTTACAAATATGAGTTACACAATATATTCGTAAAAATCTACAATATAATTATTATTTAATATAATTATAATTATTTAATATATTTATTAAAATTATATCAATAAATAATTTTAAATTTTTATTCTTCTTTTTATCATTTTAGCTAGCCTAAAATTTTTTAAAAAAAACAAATTACAAATTAAACTAGAATATACTTAAAAACTAATGATTTAAGACTTAAAAAGTAATTCTTTACTAATCATAAGTATAAAAATATATTAGTATAAAAAAAAAATAGTTAGTATAAAAATTTAAATGAGTTGATTTAATTGTGAAATAAATATAGAAAGAAATTATAAAAATAGTTTAATTATTTAACTATATTCCACTTAACTAGTGAGTTATTTAAACTCACGACGAAATGCAGATACAATGTATTCTCTTTCAGATCTTCTAATTAAATTCCTACTATTAGTTCACACTCTCCCTATATATATATCTTGTTCAAATTTTCAATCGTTCATTTTTATTCATCCACTCAAGTTCAAACACATTTTTGAACTTGCAGTGGATGACACTTGATGTTAATACAGTTTTTTCAAATATTAATTCATTAATTAAATTTAATTAGTTAATTATAGTTTTTTAAAAATTTAAGTTGCATTTATCTAATAATAGATGATTCCAGATGTAAGAGGAAAATTTCAACTTTATTTGTAAAGGATTTTTCTGCAATATAATATAAAAAAAAAGTAGGAATTGACTTTAAAAATTTTTTTATATTACTTGTTTGAATTTTTCAACCGAAATAGTTATCCATAGCATATAATTTTTTTTTTCGTCCAATGAAAGATCTTCATTATAAAATCATTCGCCGGTGATACGGTAGAACTATAGAAGATCCAGCGTTATCCATGGATTCCCCAGCTCTTGTGCCTGGGACTCTAGTACTTTCCTTTTTACAGAAATGTTCTGTAAAAAAGTTTCACTTTTCCCATTTCCCCACTTTCCTTTTACAGAAATACTCCCCCGCCCCCCCCGCCACTTGATAAAAAAAACATTTTCTATGAAAACTACCAGGAGTTAATCTACGTAGTATTGGAGAAAGCTAAAAACTCCAGAAAAAATGTGAAGCCCTATTACAATCGTCAGTAGTTTAATTGATATTAGAATAAGACTGAAAGATCAGTGTCAAACGCAGTGACTTCCTTAACAGGTGGGCTGGAAGGTGGTTCGTAGGCTAACACATAGATATGCTACTAGTATTAAATCCATAGGATTTTTTAGTTAGCCCTAACCTTCAAAAGGCACGTGTATAAATTTGACAGCTGTTGCACTATTAGCATGTGAGTTATAGCATTTTTAGTGAAGCAACTTTTGTTAGTTTGACAAAAGGAATTTCGTGTGTTAATTAAAGCATTGCTTTTTGGCGAAAAAAATACTATTGAGGACTAGGCTTGGCTTGATAAACATTATTCGGACTTTGCACCAAGAAAATCAACCGTAGAGAAGTGGTTTGCTAAATTTAAAAGAGGCGAAATGAGCACAGAGGACGATGCACGTGGACGCCCCAAAGAGGCTGTTACCGACGAAAACATCAAAAAAAGTCCACAAAATAATTTCTGATAACCGTAAAGTGAAGTTGATTGAGATAGCTGAGACACTAAAGATATCAAAGGAACGTGTTGGACATATCGTGAATGAATATTTTGGATATGCGAAAGCTCTGTTCAAAGTGGGTGCCGCGCGAGCTATCACCATCTATGTGTCGGCCTTCGAACTTTTCAGCCCCCCTGTTACATAAATCCTTTAATTCAAGTGCTCAAAGTACTGCCATCTCACCTCAAAGTTAATTCTGTTAGTTGTTTCATATCTCACTTGGTAGACAACAACATCTACACCAAATCCAAGAACCCGTGTGTTAAAGATGATTCTAACGTTATGATTTTGAAGTTCGCAGTCGATATCTGTACTTTTTGTTTCAGTATTTTAAAATTGATTCAATGTATTTATTACTAAATATGAATATTTTTGATTCTCTTTTTCAGAACATAATCGTATAAAAATGAATCGAAGTCTGAAAATACAGATGGTCATGATTGCTGTCATAACTCTTGTCCCTCAATACATCCTTGCTCATAAGCTAATGGGTTAGTATTGTCTTTATAGTTCACGAAAAATGTACAAAAATAATGTAGTAATAAAATAATGTAGTTCAATTAAAATCTGAATTTTATAATTCCTTTAATTTCTTTTAGAGCTAATTATAATGTTTATTATTCATCATCCTTATCATTGGTGCAACAGCCCCATGGGAACCAAAGCCGTCTGCCTACTGGCAGATTTCAAGACAGGACATGTTTTCTTTTACGGGGTAGAGTTCTCAGCCTTACGTCCAACGCTTTTTAGTCATATTAGACTGGGACTTAAGGTTTAAAGTGGATTCCAAACCCCTACCAGCACGGCACCACCGGGACTCGATTCCGAAACCTGTGCACCGAGCTGTAGTCGCTAGGTCATCAGGCCCAAAATGTTTATTAATTTATTATAATGTATAGCTGCTACTTACCAATAAATTAAATCCAAATAACCTTTTTTTTCCTTATATCAATTTTACATGGAAGAAAATACATCACACTTTTTTTCCTGTCTTAAAATATTGTCTTTTTTTATTATTTTAATCAAAATAAAAATATTTTTTAATTTTAGTCTAGTCAAATGTGACTTTAGTTTTAAAAGTTAAAGCCACATTTAAAACAAATATTCATCTTTCGTTTTTATCATGTGGTTTAAAAAAATCAGTGCAAATAAATAAATAATTCTATTGTATAAAAATATTCAGTATTTAAACGATAAATTTTAATGTTAAATGCTTTTTGCAGTGTCACTTAATTAAAATTTCTATGTGGTTAAACAATATACCATTTTTTAAGCTAGCAAATTATTAAAGAAAAAAAATCCGATTTTCAAAAGTTTTATATATTAATAACAAGGCAAATTTTAAACACAACATTTTTTTTTTTTTTAAAGCCAAATGAAAAAAAAAAATTAATAAAACTGTTTACATCATGAAAAACTGTTTAACTTCATGAAATTCAAGATCAATGGTTAAGATCTTAAAGGCTTATCTTTGCTTTGTTAAAAATTGAAAAATATTTATCGTCATTTTTTTTAAAAATTATGAAACTTACCTTTTAAAATTATATAATTATATTCATGATATTAGGAAACGGATTTTGCGTTATGATAAAATACAAAAGAAAAAGGTATATTTTCATGAATCTTTTTGAAAAGGCTTTTATAATTTTATTGTTAATATTTCTTTTGAACATTCTTTTTAGCACATTTCTGGTCTTTTGAAAGGTTAACAAAAATATCGAAGTGAACGTTGAAGCCCTATGAATTTCATTTCAACAAGATAATGAATTCTTGAAAAGATTTCAAATATAATTCCTTGACGTTATACGATTTTTAGATGAATAATTTATTAATTTTTATTTTCATTTTTAGTAAGTCTTTGTCATAGTATCTTGACTTAACACAATGACAAAACTATAAAGAAAATTTTTATCTTTCAGAAACATGCATGTTAAGCTTATTATTTGTCAAACACTGCAATCTCACACATCTACTGAATATTTTAATGTTGAATTTAGAGAACTTATTCAAAAATATCGTATACATTAACTATAAATAATTTTGCATATGCAAATTATTTATACATTATCTTGATTAAAGAATTTCCTTTTAATAGTACGAAAATAAATTATTCATATATAATTTTAATATAATGTATAGTTTGGCTACTACTTACCAATAAGTTTTCTGAAATATACTTGTTTTGTATTGAATAACTAAAACTTTTAAATTAATTCAAAACTTGGCATCTTTTTAAAAAATAATTTCATGAGTTAAGACAAAACCTTGATATTATTTATTCAGTTAATGGACTACAATACCGAAAAGGATTAAATTTATTTTATTTGTGAAAAAGACAAAATCGTTATTTCCAAAAAGGAGTTTTAGAATTTATAATTTTATTTTAGACCTTATAAGAATAAAACGATTCAGTTAGCTATGTATACAATTTTTTTTTTTTTTTATCTAAGAGGCATTAAAAAGTATAAGTAAAACATGTGCTTTAATAATTAGGCATAAATTATTAGGCTTCTATGAAAAGGTCTACTAGTCGATCGAAAATATCTTATTAGCATCCATTTGCCACTTCTTTAAAACTAGAGTAATTGTATTAGCTATTAAGTCATTAACATCACAAGTGTTTTGTTACAGATTTCTTCTTGCTAAGAATATGTTCAATTTTAAAAACTAAAGTAGGTTTATTTTTATTAATGTATTTTTAACACATGAAAATTAATGTTTGAAGCTTGAATCCATTTAATCGTCCACATACAAAACCGGAAATGAAATGTCACAAATCAATTTTAAGTCAAGAGATTTCTCTAAAATACTATTTGGCAATAACCACTGGATTTTTTTTTTTTTTTTTTTGCTCTACCTTTCAATTGATTTCTATTATTTACATCCGAAGACATTATTACATGTTATATATAAAACAATTTATTCGTCTTTGCATAAAATATTGTAGTTTTCAATATCATTCAATGAATAATGGATATTTGATCAGTAGATTTTTGTCAAGGGGTCTGATAACCGAGTTGACTACCGCTCGGTGCCCCAGGTTTCTGGTTCAGTGGGACCATGGATATTTTTTATTGGTTCGGAATCCACTTTAAACCATAGGTCCGTCTAATATGACTGTTGGGCATAAGGCGGACAATCCTACCAGTAAGAAGACATCTCCAGTTTCAAAATCTGCCAGCGGCGTGTTATTGTTGTTTTTTATTCCACTTGGCAATCATCTAGACCAAGTCCATGAACCGGTATGGACTCATGGTTGAAGGGAAAGTAGACAGCTTCGGTTGGGATGAAGCATCCGTCGATAGAGGTCTGACTTGGCTCTATGACGCTCTACAGTCGTATGAAAGCAGGACCTACGTCTTAAAGTCGATTCCGAACCATTACAAACATCCATGACACCGCCGGTAATCACACCCAAAACCTGTGGCACAGAGCGCCAGAGCGCTAGACACTCGGCCCCAGACAGATAGCTTTTGCCCAGTATGGTGCTGTTGCGTCAATAAAGAAGAACAAGAAGTTTTACAGCAATTATAGATGAATTTTAAAAGATTCTTTTGCTAAATTGTGTGAACTGGCAATAAAAGATGACGTTTTTAGACGAATGTAGAGGTTATCCTTTGTGGTTGCGATTTGAAAAATTAATATGGGTATTTTTTATTCTTTTTACAGAATTATCACCAGAACTCCTCCGAGAGGATTATCCAGAAGCCCCTGAAAGAAACGTCATCAGCAATGGCCGCAATTTCCACTCTAACCAACTGCACATTTTCTCCGAAGACGGCAGCCAGCTCTTCGACAAAAGTCACCCTCGATTCGAAAACATGGAGGAAAACAAAATGGCGATCGAACTCAAGAAGCGAATATCCAGACTGATCGATGATCCGGAAAGACGAAGAATAGATTATCCAGACAGCAAACTCAACAAGCTCTTTCTTTCCAACTGGGAGGTTTTGTCCAACGGTGGCAGGTACAGGAGGCCCCTCGTGATGAAGAGTTATGTCGATGGCAGTTACAAGCTCTCTCATCCTCCAGGAAAGAAAAGGCCATACTACTATTCAGAACCAGAAGGTTCTGAATTTCTTGGTGGTCCTGGAAAATGATGAAAATAGTTTGTTTTTAAACCCTGAAAGCGAAGATATTCATGTACTTTAAATCCCCCATCATTTCAGAAACCAAATAAAGAAAAGAATTTTTACTGCTTCGGTTTTCGTATTATAACACCAGATTGGTAGATGAACCTGACAAGTCAATGCATGTCCCCAACATGGAATAAAATAAAATTGTTTTTGTCAAAATGTGTAAAGTTTTTTTTCTTTCTTCCTTTCATTTATTTACACTTCCAATAATAATATCTTTTAAGAATTCAATTTTTTTTTTTTTAATATTTTAATTGAAAATTGATTAAAAAACTATTTTTCAAGCATAATCAATAAAAAAATTCTAATTTTTTTCTTTTCAATAAAATAGTCTCTTAATTACTAATTTTATTGATATAATTTAAAGCGGACATTTTAATATTTTCCACTTGCTATTATTTTACTAATTAAAGGTTGATATAACTAAGGTATTTTTTTCTCGCTGTCAATTAAAAACTTGGCTCCTAGGTCAGTTATATGTCAGAATTGTATTAAATTCAGTGCTGTCCAGACAGCATTTAGTAAAAATTGTGAGCACTAAAAAGAAAGATGAAGAAATGCCTTCCAGTTATTTAATCCACATGCACATGTGATATCGGAAAAAAATTGAAAACATTCAATCAGATAATCCGACTGTTGATGTAAGCTTGCGAGACATTAGCATCAAACCCCAGTCTTTGTACACCAGAATTGCAAAGACATGTAAAGGCCTTGGCTACATACACCTTAACTTGGCTGCGGACTTCACAAAAAAATTCCAAAATTACCTAACACGCTCACACACACACTCATATATATATATATATATATTAAGTCATCGTATATTAGTGAATTATTATCTAACACCAAAAGAAAAGTCTGGAGACAATCGGGGAGGGCTGGATAAGATTTAATGGAAAAACACGCAAAGAGGCTGTTACAAATTTTAGATTCAGAACTGGACATGACTGCCTGACCGAACATCTGGCCAAAACAAAAATTGTGAATTCTAATGTATGCATTCTATGTAAGACAGAGAAATGAATAATGTCCATCTACTTGTTTGCTGGACTGAACTCTAACTTAAACAGAATGGTGATTTATGTTTTCTTTACTGGAGGAGGCCAGAGGAAAACATGTCGGAAACAAAGTTTGGAAACTGTCATGCCACTTTGGAAACAGACGGACATTCCGGCCTGTTCAGTCACTTCAGAGAAAAACAACACATCTTGTCGACTCGTCGCAGAACTTTCCCCCTTTATTCAAAAACCTTCCTTTAAGAAAATCCGTCAAAAAAGGAAGGGGTCAGCTTCCCTCACTTCTCATTGGGGTAAACGTTTTCTCAGCTCATGGCTTATCACCAATCACGATGATACGATAACTTATGGTGCAGCCATATTCCATCTGTAATTGTTTCGACTTATGAAGATCGCACAGGCAGTTTCTAATTTCATGAAGATCTCATTATCCATGACACTGAATATCTCCTATCAAATTTCAATGGCAGGTTGTACAAAGGTTGTTGGCAGGTTGTTGTGTGTGGCAGGTTGTCGTTAGTACAAAACACTAATTACATATAATATAACTACCCACAATACTGCTTATCTGCTGTCAGATTTGAGTGATTGGTTGTTTTTACGTATTTGTCAAAGAATATACATTATTCTCTCCTATGAAAGAAAGGACACAACTCTTTCTGTGGGAAAAATGCTACATGAAGATTGCAATTTGTGCGTACATACTTAAGAGTTAATTAGTATTTCATTTTCATTATACATTACTGGTTATTTATTGGTTGGCTGAGCACGATCGGTTATTGGGTATATTTATAAATTTAAAAATTCATTTGTTTCCAGTAGAAAAGACTGAAACTTATTTAAGTTTTCCCCAGCATGGCTGGTTTGTACTTTTGCTCTAAAAAATATTAAACGTTTTGAACACAACGAATTCATCAATCGCGTTCAATAAAATTTGATTATTCATTACATCACTATATTATTTAAAATTATGTTTAAAATATAAAAATTATTTAAAGTAAAACTAATTTTGTTTTCCTTCACTGAAAGTAAAATAAAGTTGCCCGAAATACTTAATCGAATTAAACCTAGAAAAGATATTTTTTAATTTAATCAAAGTAGGATCACTTAATTCGTTTTTGAAAAGCAACGAGGTTTATATGATGAAAAATGGAAATGACGAAGATTTTTTACGTTTTATTTGGAGATATTCTTTAATTCATTAAATTTCAAAAACAAAGTTTTATTACGATATGATAACAAGCTAAGTTTTTGTAATTTCGATAAAAAAAAAAAAGACGTATTGATTATTCTTACATGCATACCAAAAAGGCAAAAAAGCATTTTTTTTGTCTGTAAAAAACTTAATTTAAATACAAGAGCAGCTAATTTAACCTTATCAACCGCTTCTGTTTTTTATTACGACTTTATAAGATTCAATTTCCTTTTATTTTTAAAAAATATTAAATTCAATCTACCAGAGATGTGGTTGTGAATAAATTAAACAAAAAGAATAAATGAAAAACTTTATGCATTCGAAGATAATCAAAATCGACCCAAGTGATTGCTTTTCTGACCAATCCTGTTTTAAAGGTTTTTTATTCATTTAAAAAAAAATTCTGATTAGAAAATGAAAATTTTAATATACGAAAATTGAATATATTTATTAATAACAAAACTTCAAATTATGTATATATATATATATATATATATATATATAATAGACTTAAATTTTTAAATTATTAGATTTATGGATAGAATTAAAATATATTTTATATAAATAAGAGCATTTATTACAACATCTATGAAAGTAAAAGTATAATAAAAGAATTAAAAACATTTATTGTTATGTTGATGCATTTTATTAATTATCAAATTTTCTATTATAAAAATACTTTTAAAAGGAAAAATAAGGTATGCTTTTATTTAATGAAGTTTGAAAATATTTTTAATGAAAATTAAATTTTTCCTAAAATTAAAATATCTACTACTCCTTTTTTATTTCTTCTACCTTTGCTGCATAACATTAAAATGTTTTATAAAAATGACTCTATAAATTTTGGATATCGTTTCCATTTTAATTTAAAATTTGTATATTGGCAAAAAATTTCCATTATTTCATTTATTAAAATTAAATTAACAAAATGATAAATATTTTTTGTTAAAGTTCAAGAGTTTTGCAATTATTTCTCCCTATTTTGCAAAAAAAAACGAATTTTAACTTTTAATATGCCTTTTTAAAAAGAATTAAATAATCAAACGGCAAAAAATAAATAAAATTTTTAAAAAAATTAACGGCAAACTGACATTTTTATTTTAGTTGCAATAAAGGATCCTTTTCTTTTCATGTTGTACTCATATTCTTATTTACAATGTTTATATGTTATAAACAATATAACAATATAAAATACCAGTAGCTTTTTGTCAAATGCTTCACTATTTATTTTAATGACAACAAATACAGTATTTTTAATTAATGAAATAAATATGGCTTTTTATTTTCCGAGAATTAAAATTTCTTTTCATAAAAGTTTCATTTTATTTCAGTTTTTTTATAAATTTTATAAAAAATCACAATATCTTATAATTTATTGATACAATAATTTTTTAACATACTATAATTATTGTGTAATATTTTGGCAAGGATATTTTCAAACATTTAACATGAAGAAAATATTATTTGTTTCTTAATCAATGTGTCCTTATAAAAATTTAACTAAAGTTCCATATAAATATAGAATTAATCTTTGAAATTAATATTTCTATAATTTATTTACAAAAATTGGAAAAATTCCAGAAGCACTGAGAATCACAACACGAAATTTAATTGAAATGACTATATTACTGACAATGAGATTACTTGAAAAATGCATTAAAAATTTAAAGATATTTTTAAAAGAATCCTAATAAATAATTTAGAAGTAGTAAAAAGAATTGCATATCAATGATTTATTGTTTTTGTTTTTCTTGATCAAAATATTACAGCTCAAATAGAAACTAGTTTTTTTTCATATGTTTTAGAAAATTAAAAAACTAAAACGTGTAGGATGTTTGATATAGTTAATAAAATATTATATTTATAAAAAAAAAATGTTTATAAATTAGATGGGCGTGGGATTGTTTGCCCTTCTCACTAGTAAAATCCAGTTTCTTTTTTTTTCACGTGGTATAAAAACTGAAATAAAAAATGAAAAAAATTGTATGAAAAGCAGCGTAATAACGTACTCGCGTATGAATGTGTGTAATGTTTGAATGCATATTTCCGAAAGTATGTAAACGTGTAAGATTATTTATATGTGTGTATATGTATGCGCGCATGTATGTATGCATATATCTTATTTAAGTATTTGTATATGTAGGTGTATGAACGTATATAATTTATGCATAAGTGTATATATATATGCATCTTTCCATTTATGAGCATATATACATAGACATATGTAATCTATATATGCGTATATATACATATGTATGCACATGTATCCATACACATTTACGGGTATACACATATGAGAAAAATCTACACATACATACACGCATACATGCCAACGTGCATCTATATGCAACTTGTATGCATATATTCTAATATTGTATACAAATATAAGAACAAAACCCTCATATATATAAAAATATATATATATATATATATATATATATATATATATATATATATATATATATATATATATATATATATTATATATATATATATATACACTGACTATCAATAAGTATTTGGACACCTGCGATAGAAGAAAACGAACTGTATTCAAAATCAATAGTTGGTAGAGCCTCCACGAGAGGCAATTACAACGTGAACCCTCCAGGGCATACTTTCCACAAGTCTTTGTATGACAGCTAGTGGTATTTTCTTCCACTCGGCTTGGAGAAGACATATAGAAGTTCCTTCACCGATTTTGGACGGCTAGTGCACCCTGAATTCGGCGATGTGTATATATATATATATAAGAGGGTTTTGTTCTTATATTTGTATACGCGTAGAATACACACACACACACACACACACACATATATATATATATATATACATATATATACAATGTGTGGATATGTACTCTCTTCGTAGACCTACAAACCTACAGTAACTGTGTTTCGTTAGAGCCAGTTACTTTTAAAGCCTTCAGAGAGTTGTAAGACAAGCTTGTACATTGGAGAAAAATGACCAAGCAACGTTCCGACGAATTCCGTTTTACAGCCCGTTCTGATAACAAGTGAGAACTTCCTACTGTAGGAAATATGGAGTCGAAACAATCTTGCATTCAGGCAAGAAAGTGTCAGATTTGGTGTAGGGGATGGCGATGGTCTTGAAGGCATTTTTCATAAATGACCGTAAAGACTTCCCCATCACTAGAAATGGATAAGAATCTCCCTTAAACGATATAAGCCATATGCGTCCTTGTATTGCAGACATCGGATATTAATTCATGATAATTGCAGGACTCGTTTGGTTGTAGACTTCTTTAACGACTCATGAGTCATGCGAATGATATGGCCAGCTAGATATGAACCCATTAGAAAGTGTTTCGGAAATTCTAGCCAGACATTGTCAAGCGGGGTAGTTCCTCCTAAAAGTCCTCCAGGAAGGCACTTCCCTTCTTCTTCAGCGACATGGAGGCAAGTCATATTTCTGCTTAAGAGTGCCCATCACAACAGAAGCTGCCCCCTCCTTCTTTCCCTCCCTTCCATGAGTAGATAACTCATGGGATGTCCGTCCATGGGATTAGTCACAGTTAGCATATCAACTATCAAACTTTGAAAAGTTTTATTCATTCATTCATTTCATTAAAAAATGGGGAATTTTTATTTAATTAAGGA
The DNA here is from genome assembly GCA_021605095.1 of Caerostris extrusa. NCBI lineage: Eukaryota > Metazoa > Arthropoda > Arachnida > Araneae > Araneidae > Caerostris > Caerostris extrusa. Next base: position 1,836 of record BPLR01019029.1, on the reverse strand, counting down.
AATATAAATAAAATCGTCAATTGGTGTAGTGACAAATTTAATAAATTAATTAAAACATATGTTTTGAATTTTAGTATCATATGAAAAAAAAAAAAAAATGGATCAAATATTGATACTTGAATAATCGATATATTCTTTCTTATAGGCCTTCTACTCAATATATAATAAATTAATTTGAAAACCTACATTATTTTTAAGCAATTTTATTTATATGTGTCCATTCTTGTAAAAATTGAATTCATCTTACTGCAAGGATTATAATAAAAAAGTAGTATTTGAATATATTACTTTTTTTAAAATAAATTATATTTTGCATTATATATTATAGCAAATTTTCTATTTTTATTGCAAGTTCCATACCATACAATTTTTATAAAAAGAAATAGGATTTACGAATATATTTTTTTTAAACTATTTTTGCAATTATTGCTTCAATTTAAATATGAAAAAATTTTCTTTTCCAATACGAAGGAACTTTTTGTTAAATAATAAAATATAGAGCTAATGTAATAAAATTGTGTTTCTGTGGTTTTTTTTTGTCACTGTCACTACTGTTCTCTTTTATACCTGGAAACCATGTAGCAAAATGTAATTTCATTTTATCTATTCATGATATCTAAAAGTCATTCGGAAAACTTGAATTATGTAATTATATGTCTTTTTACAAAGAACAAAATTTTTTTATGTTTATCTGCAAAAAATCATCTATGAGGTAACTTAAAATCATATTATCAAATTCATGTGACGTTATATAGAATAAATAATTTCATTATGCTGTATTCCATTATTCGGCTTTAAGATCTTTTAATATTAGTTTCTTCAAATTTAAATTAAAAATCGAGAAAAAAATGTGTTTTTTCAAAGGGTATCTTGAGGAAACTACATTCGAAATAAAATGAAATGCAAGACTTTGTTATTAAATTGGAAAGCGTCGGTTTTCTTTCCTTACATGTCACTATCGCTGATGCTTGCCTATTTCTTTGAAAAATTTGCATTTTATAATTTAATTTCTTTTAGTAAAAAAACAAACCCATAATTATATTTTTTTAAGTGTCAGATTACAAAATAATACTTACTATGCATAACCATTTGAAAAATAATTGTCCTTTCTGTTAAAGTTCTAATTTAATTTTTAATAATTGAAGACTATAATTTTTAATAAATGAAGTGTTTAGAAAAACTATGATAAACGGACACCACCAGAAGATTGCGAATAAAATACCTTTAGAGTTTAAAAATCATGCAACAACATAAATTGTAAATGTAAAATCATCACAGCATAACTTGTAAATGTAAAGTCTCGACTACTATAACGGCTATACCTATAACGGCTTCAAAAGGGGGCCATTTTCAGGTTCATGAGACACTTTAATTTTTATTTACTAGCACTATATATATATATATATATATATATATATATATATATATATATATGCAAAACTCTACAAAAAATGAAAATTAAAGATACAAATTTTATGACAAGTGCAGTTTCTCCCAAGGTCGGAGATTTTCAGGTTCTCAGGTCTACGACAAATCTATAGCCCTGGTCTGCGGTGACTTTAATTACCACAGGTGTGATACACGAAACCATAAGGACTCATTTTTGAACAGGTGAAAACTCGGCCTATTCAGTCACTTCAGAGAAAAAAAAGAAAAAAAACAACACTTCTTGTCGACTCCACCTTCTCCTTCTGCAAAACCTCCTTTAAAGAAAATCCATCAGAGGCGATGGCTACGCTTCCCTCACTTCTTATTGAAGTTGACATTTTCTTCCAGTCCATGGTCTATCAACAATTAAGATGCAACAATTCATCCACGTAGTCCATATCTCCAGCT
>BPLR01019028.1:0-32026 GCA_021605095.1 Caerostris extrusa | reverse complement strand
TACGTATTGCTTCTTTACCAATTGTAACTTGATTTAAAGCTGAATTTTTAAATGCTATAATTATGAATATTTGTGTGCTTCGATATATTGATTACCATTAAAAATCAAATCAATTTGCACTTTTAATTATTATTAATAATTTTAGCTAAACGTTGCACCAATGAAAAAAATGAAATAATTTAACGTCTTTCCCCATAAAATGCTTTGAAATACTACAGCTACTATCCCAAATCCGATCTCAAAGAAAATCTTTCATACGACAAATTAAAAGATATTAGAAACTTCAATGGAGGAAGATTGGGGAGAAATAACTGAAAGAAAAGTATGCTAAAACATTAATAAGAAGAATATTATATTTACTAAAATTTTAGAAGTGCATCTTAGAAATCGTTAAATTAATCATTTAATAATTCTACTGCTTTTTCAATTACTGCGCATGTACTGTATTTCAGTTATTGTATTTTTGGATATTATTGTATATTTCTTGTTGATAATAAATTAGGTTAATGACATACATTTGAATTTTAGATTTATTTATTTTAAATACATTTTGAATAAATGATTCGAATATTAAAAGGTAAATATGAATAATAACAATAATAATGCATAATCACAAGAATATTAACTCCAATTATAATTTATGAATGTATCTTTAAACGAATCGTCACTCTATTTAAAACTGAATTCTTAAATGCTATAAATATGAATATTATTCAGATTCAATACATCGGATTAACATTAAAAATTAAATTTATTTGCATTTTTATTTATTTATTATTAATAAATTTAGCTAAAAGTTTGCACCTGTGAAAAAAAAATGAAATTATTTAACATCTTAGAACATCCATATTAGAATGCATTGAAATACTACAGCTACTATCCCAAATACGATCTTTCAAAGAATATCTTCATACTACAAATTAAAGATATTAGGAGACTTCAGTGATAAGCACATTGGGGAGAGAACTCTAATAAATCTGCCGTACGCGATGCCATTAGCAGAGCTGTTTAAAAAGGGTCCTATTCTTCTTGTGCTAATGCAGATTTGATGTTAGGAATAAAAAATCGTATTACCTTCAATGGAGGAACTTTGCTCCATTACAGCTGCGATTACCCCGTGAACCGTCACTCCTTTCAAGGGGGGTAATTTGATTATCTGTCATTAACCGAAATCGATTACTACTTTGGACGGTATAATTGTTTTATATTATTCATATTTAAACTCGCTCAGAGATTTCTTTTGCATCGCTTGGTTCATGCGTTTCATTAGTGCTTGCGGATTTGTCTTTGGGTTCTGCTTGTTGATTTGTTTTTAGTGTCAACTATATTCAACGCATTAATGGAGCTTTCAGTGCATATACATTATTTAGGTACATGAACAGATTGGAGTTTGTTAAATATTACATAAGATTGGTTATTTTTTTTGTTCAGTTTTTCAATATGAAAACCATGATTTTAAATGATTAATCAGTAATGAGATTTTCCTATTAAAAAGTTTTAGAATTTAAAGCAAATATAAGATTAACCCATTAACAGCCTACACCTTAATGGGAGATTTCATTGCGTGTATATACATATATTGATTTGAATTTGTGAAATTCCAGATAAGATTGTATTTTTGTTCGGTTCTGCAATATAAGCTCGATTTTAAACCATAATCAGTAGTGATTAGGCTTAAATTGTTATAGTCGGTTGGTTCATGCGTTTTCATGTGTACTTGAAGATTTGCCTTTAGGTTCTGATTGCTGATTTGTTTTTAGTGTCAACTATATTCAATGTATAAATGGAGATTTCATATAAAAACATGATTTTAAACCATAATCAGTAGTGATTTTAAATGGTCATAGTCGGTTGGTTCATGCGTTTTCATGTGTACTTGAAGATTTGCCTTTTTAGGTTCTGATTGCTGATTTGTTTTTAGTGTCAACTATACCAATGTATAAATGGAGATTTCATATAAAAAACATGATTTTAAACCATAATCAGTAGTGATTAAGCTTAAATGGTTATAGTCGGTTGGTTCATGCGTTTTCATGTGTACTTGAAGATTTGCCTTCTTTAGGTTTCTGATTGCTGATTTGTTTTTAGTGTCAACTATATTCAATGTATAAAATGGAGATTTCATATAAAAACATGACTTTAAACCATAATCAATAATTATTATGGTTTAAATGGTTATGGTTGGTTGCCTCATGCTTTTTCATTAGTGTTTGCGGATTCGTCCTGGGTTGCTGATTAATTTTTAATGTCAACTATATTCAATACATTGGTGGAGATTTCATTACGTATATATAAATAAACTGATTTGAACTTGTAAAATGCTATATAAGATTGGTTTTGATTCAGTTATGCAATATAAAAACATCATTTTAAACCATAATCAGTAATTATGGTATAAATGGTTATGGTCAGTTGGTTCATGCGTTTCCGTTAGTGCTTGCAAATATATCTTTAGGGTTCTGGTTGCTGATTAGTTTTTAGTGTCAACTATATTCAATAATGGAGTTTCCGAGTGCATATACATTATTTATGTATACGTACTAATTTGAGCTTGTAAAATGCTATATAAGATTGGTCCTTTTTTGTTCAGTTCTGCAATATATATCTGTTAGATTAATATTTCATTTGAGTTTTTTTTCATGGGACAAAAAAATATTATCCATCTTTTTGTAGTCTCAATTATTACTGATGAAATATTTTATATTTATTGGCTCATAAACTTAGAAACTATCCAAAATTATCACGAGAAAAATATTTTTGAAAAAGTAGTTCGATTTTGTTAATTTTGGGCTAGAGCGTTGTATGCAAATATCTCTTAGAGATATTTTTTTTTATATAAATACATAAGAATATTCTTTATTGATTTAATACGCTTTCTTAAATACCCTAACTTCGTTTATTATAACCAGAATAAATGTTAGTAATCAAATTTCATATCTTCAGTTCTGAAGAAAATGTAGTTTTTGTTGTGTATAACAGGATTTGCTGTAATCTTGCAAGGAATGTATATTGCATTTGAGATATAATTAGCATTGGTTTGAATATGATAAGTTTAGCGTAATTGAATTTGTCTTTATGTTTGTATTTTTTATGTTATTAATAAATATAAATCTATAGAGCATTTGAATAAGTTTAGAATAATATGAATAATATTACTTCAGTAAATAACATTACTGAAGTAAGCAGAATAAATAATTTAATAATGTTTGGAATACAAGATGTGCAAGAATATCTGGGCACACATTAAAAAATATGTTAATATCTAAAGATAAAAATAAAATCTATGTTACTAACTTAACTTACAAGGAAACTACAGAGACTTATAGATTTCTATGGGACAAGTGATATGACGTTCTATTTCTTGCCGATCAGTACTTGGTATTTGATAGACAATATTAATATTTTAACCTCATTTTAAAAATCCAATGAACGTAAACCTGGTGATTGTCCACTTAGAATCCTGAGAAGTTTGCCAATGCATACCATCAAATAAAAGTTACGTTTAAAGAAATTTGGATAAATGATGAAAGAAAGTTTGTCATTACATGACACTTGGACATGCATGAATAACAAAAGGATCTTGAATAGAATTATCAGAACTTCCGTATGCTCATTGCAAGAAAATTTTATTTCTATCTCTCGATTTTTTTACATAATTTTATGTTTCCAGTAAACCTCAGATAACCTCTATTTATGTTTTAAAATAAACGTAAACATATATATGTATGTATATATATCTACATATATACATAGAGAGAGAGAGATAAATATTTTGAAGTAAAGTGAGATTTTCAACCAAAGTTTGAAGACAAAGAGATTGTTAATCTGTTTTAAATATTTCCTCTTGTATGAAATTTATTGAAACTATCTCTTACACAAGCATACTCAAACGCCCCCGGCGTTTGATAATTGTTTCAGGATTACTTAAACATTTTTGTGGCAGACATCTATAAAAATACCTTTTAAATTTTTTTTTCAAGTAAACTACATCAAATTTCAATGATAAAAAAAATAAATATCTTTAACAATTTTTTTTTATTAATATTTTTTAAATATTTTCATAAACCATGAATTGTTTCTACTTTTATATGCATTAAATATAATGCAATATTTTTAACTGGTATTATTTCTAGAAATTAATTAGCATTGATATATACAAAAAATATTTTGTGAGATTTCCAACCAAAGTTTGAAGACAAAGAGATTGTTGAGTTATTTTAAGCATCTCCTCTTGTATGCAATTTATTGAAGATATCTCTACGCAAGGATTTCAGGTGCTACCTGCGCTCGATAATTGTGTCAGGATTGTCTCAAAAGATAAGGACTTCCAATTTTCTGAAACAACACTAAAAACCAGGACTGTGTTCTCAATAAGGGAGCTAGACAAAAGATAGATAGAGATAGAGAGAGAAATAATTTACTTCAAAAAAATTAAGTTCGTGTGAACATTTCCCAGATGATGTGGCGTTAAATTTTCCGCGGTCGATTTTGGTGGTTAAGAGGAAAATGAGAAGTGACAGCTTCATTTAACGGATATCTGATAACAAAATTTTAAAATTTACAGCAGGCAATGGACAGGAGGAAGTAGGAAAGAGTGGTGGAAGTATTTTAGTAAATAAATAATAACGACTGCTAGACAAGTCTTTGCTTTATTATTTGTATTAAGATTTTAAAATAATATGAACTTGTGCGGTTATCTCTCTAGATGTATATAAAGCTTGTTTGTCGATGTGCATGAATTTCCTAAAATTTAAGAACTATAAAAATTTTACAATTTGTTACTTTTCGAATTCATTGTTTTTTTATATAATACCAAACAATTACGAAAATGATTCTCATTAGTTATTTTTAATTAAATAAAAACCATATTTTTATTGTCACCAGATGACACCTATAGTTAAGACAAATTCTAATGGCAACTGGGGCATCACTAGTTAAGTTTAAGAATTAAATTTTCCGTATTTAATTTTATGATTATATAGTTATTATAAAAGTTTTGCTTAATGGAATACGCCCACTATCATTCATAGTGTCATTCCCGATATATTCACATTACGATATTCACCTGCTATGTATCCACCATATGTTACGTTATTACCATTACATTATTCACCATACGTTACGTTACATTATTAACATTTTCATCCCATATGCTACGTTATTACCATTACGTTATTCACCACATGCTACGTTAGTACAATTACGTTATTCCCCCATATGCTACGTTATTACCATTATGTTATTCACCATATGTTGCTTTATTACTATTACCTGTTATTCACCATATCCGTATTACCATTATTCATTCCGTTATTCATTATTATCATTACGTTATTAACCATATGTTGTGTTATTACAAATACGTTATTACCATTATTGCGTTATTACCATTACGTTATTCATCATATGTTACGTTATAACAATCACGTATTCACCATACATGCAGTGTTATTGGGCATTGTGTTCATTATTGTGGGCAAAGTTACTTCTGTTTTTATTCATGCAAATTTTCTATCATTTTGTCTATATCCGAGACTAATGTCATATGCTGAATGCAATGGTTGATTGTGACGTCAGCTATGGATGTATGAAACCCATCAAATATGTGCTGGTTTACTCGCTGGCTACAGACGGCGTGACTCAGATAAATTGTAAATGGATATAAATAAGTTAAAACCGAAGATATGGTTTAATATGTTTTAAATTTTTTTATATACATAATAAAATTTACCTCCTTAAATTAATAAAGGGATTCTTACTTCTTCTAAGTACATACTTCTTTTCAATACGTACATTTTTTTAATATGTTTGAATCAAACGAATTTTCTTTTTATGCTTCCAGTATCTTATTTTTTGTTTCTGGCTATTTAATATGATGCCAATTAATTTAATGATACCTTTCCTTTTTGATTGAGAATCTGATTCTTCATGGGAAAAGAATAGTCCTTCTATTAACCAAAATTGTACTTCTTAGCTCACCAAGCCCCAGAAAACTTTTGAGGAAAAGAAACTTAGTCTTTGGTTCCTAATGTAAGTATTTTTTTACCGGTTAAAGGATTATTCCTATCGGCCTACGGTTCATTTATTCCTCCAGATTTATTCCAGTCTATGGATTTTGGTTTAGTATTCCCGGCTTGTATACAACTTTCATGCTAAATCGCTTGTTGGTTTCGAAAAAATCTCCCATAGTCCTATCCCTAGATCAAACTGGAATAGAAAAGCCTGTTGGATAGTGCTGTCAAGCCTTGAGTCTTTGTTTCGAAACCAGATAAATGATGCCGAAATCTTCCATGGTTACATTTAAGGATGATTGTAATACATATGTCAGCCGGAGTCTTTTTTTAATTAGATTCAAATAGAAGGAGAGAAAGGCCTGATTTCTCAAAATGCCACAATTGGGGTTATCCGTTTAAGGTAGTGATGGCTAACACCCCTCACTTCATTTTCAAAAAGTGAGGGGACATCTTAAAAAATGTAAAGTGAACATTTCAATGTAAAGGGACATCCCAGATCAAATTACAGTGATAAGGTGTAGTTTTTTTTTTCTCATTCAACTGGCCAATACTTAGACAGTTATCTTTATGCCAGAAGCAAAGGGCTGCACTGATGTTACTCATTTAGCACTACCCAGAGGATACGTGCAGCTTGAAAATATGCTATGGACACTAGTAACACTACTCCCCCCTCCCCCAATGCTCTACGATCATATTAGACAAGGTAATACGGTATAAAGTGGATTCCGAACCAATACAAACATCCATGGTACCGCCGGAACTGGAACCCGAAACCTGTGGAACCGAGCGCCAGAGCGCTAGCCACTCGGTCACATGATAAGGTGTAGTAGTAATTCAGAAACCAATGCGTATTAACGAAGCTGCTCCAGGCCCGATATCCAATGGCTAATTGGCTAGTACTTCTACAAAAGTATACCACCTCTTGGTACCACAGGTTCCAGGCTAAAATCCTGGCCGGGGCACGGATATTTGCAAGTGGTTCGAATCCACTTTAAACTGAAGGTCCCAGTATGTTTAGCCCTCGTGTGCACAAGAGGACCGTAGAGCGACAAACCTAACCAATCCAGGCCCAAATAAATATATAATGGTATTATTTAGATAGGAATATAAAAAGTGCACCTTTTAAATGTGAAATAAATAATGCAACTTTTGGGCTTTCAGATTTCACCAGCAAGAAAATCGATAGTTTGATTTTGGCTAGTTTACCAAATCAGGACAAGCACGTTATTTTATTTATTTATTTATTTGCATTTTCCTTTTTAAATGCAAGAATTCAGAATATACTTTATCCATTACAGAATAATGAAAGAAAATAAATTTTTTTTTTTATTCTTACAGACTCCTCAAACTTATCATTACCACTAATTGCCTTATTTTTTTACCACTAAGCGCATCCCTAAATAATTACCACTCTCAACGAGTCTGAGACAGATGCCAAACTTACTCCCCGGAGCCAAATCCTGAGTAACCGGGAGTGGCAAATCAATGCAATTGTCTTCTCCCCCATCGAATCGAAAAGAGGTAATGATTAGGGTCCAAGAGTGCTGCGAAATGGCTCACCCCAACCCCAAAAAGAAATAATCAGAATGAAATAAAGATTGTTTACTCAGAATGGTAGAAGGGAGACGAATAAAATTGCATAAATGTATAGGAAACTGAGAAGGAAAGACGATTTCTTCGGGGCCTCTTTTATCGTCAGTTTGTGAATTACTGTGAATTTATGTCACTCTTGTATCAAATATGTATATCTTAGGACTATGATGGATGGACAATGGATTAGAAAAATGTATCAGTTTTACATAGATGTTCTTAACTGTAATATATATAAAATTTTTAAAATGTAACAAATCTAAAAGCATGAATGAAGTTCTATGTTTAACTTTTTTATAACGGATAGGATGATGAGTTTGTTGAGAAGTCTGATTTGAAGTGATGGACTTTTATTTGAAATACCATAAACAATGCTAAATTAAAAATTTCTATTGTCCTAAAACCTGGTGGACGGCCTGATGGCCAATTGGCTAGTGGTCTGACCATTGGTGCCACAGTCATGAAGTTCAGAATCCTAGCGGTTGCATGGGTGTTTTTTAGTGGTTTCGAATCCACGTTAAACTATAGGCCTCTGTCTAATTAGCACGAAATGTAACCATAGAACGGAAATTTTTTAATTGCGTCGAGGACTGAGTCATATTGACCAAGTCCCCGGTGAGCAAACCAAAGTGGGCTGCATGGACGAACGCTGTTACACATCTAGCACTACACAAGGGCACGTGTAGCTTGAAGATATGTTACGAACTTGAGGAACACTACCCCCACAACGCTCTACGATCCTGTTAGACCGGGACATACGGTTTAAAATGGATTTTGAACCAATACAATTATCCATGGCACCTCGAACCCGACACGTATGGTACCGAGTATTAGAGCGATAGCCACCAGCCATCAGGTCCCTCAAGAATAGTAGCTCAAGAAACCAATGGCTATTCAATAAGTTGCATTAGTCCCAAATAAATTTATATTGGTATTATTTAAATAGTGCACCATTTAAATGTGAAATAAATAATGTAACATTTATGTTTTCATATTTTATCAGCAAGAAATCGATAATTTGATTTTGGTTAGCTTACCAAATCAGTGCGAGCAGATTATTATTTTTTTTATTTTTTAAATGCAAGAATTCAGTACACACTTTATCCATTACAGAATAATAAAAGAAAATACAAATTTCTTATTCTTACAGACTTCCAGTAATTCAGCTCCACCAACTTATCATTACCACTAATTGTCTTCTTTTTTTTAACCACTAAGCGTATCCCTAAATAATTACCACTCTCAACGAGTCTGAGACAGATGGCAAACTTATGCCCCGGAGCCAAATCCCGAGTAACCAGGAGTGGCAAAATCAATGCAATTGTCTTCTCCCTATCGAATCGAAAAGAGGTAATGATTGGGGTCCAGAGTGCTGCGAAATGGCTCACCACAACCCCAAAAGAAATAATCGGAATAAAATAAAGATTGTTTGCTCAGAACGGTAGAAGGAGACGAATAAAATTGCATAAATGTATAAGAAACTGAGAAGAGAAGATTATTTCTTCAAGCCTTTTTTTTTTTTTTGTCATCCAATTTGTAAGTTACTGCGAATCTATATCACACTGCTAGAAAAAGTACGTATATAGATTATGTAGATAGATAATGGATTAGGAAATTGTGCCATTTTTACATAGAAATTCGTCATTCTGATGTAAATAAATATTCGAAATGTAACAAATCTAAAGCATGAAAAAAGGATTTATGTTTAGCATTTTATGAGGGAGAAGAGGGTCCGAAATGTTGAGAAGCCTGATAAAAATAATTGACCTTGGTTTGAAAAACGATAAATAATGCTGAATTAAAAATTCATATGTGGCATAACGCTGATGTGTGACATGAAGGCCAATTGGTTAGCTCTCGGGGCGTTGGTGCCATAGGCTAGACGTTTGAATCCTGTCGATTACATTGTTGTTTGTGGTTCGAAATCCACATTAAAATGCAGACTTCAGTCTAATTAGCTAGAAATGTACAGAAAGTGACTGTAGAGCGGTAGACGTTTTTAAATTGCGTCGAGGACGGGGTAGTATAGACCATGTCCATGTAGGCAAGGTAAATTGACCTGCACCAACGAACGCTGTTACTCATTTAGCAATACCCAAGGGGCACGTGTAACTTGTAAATATGCTACAAACTTGAGACACACTGTCCCTGCAACACTCTACGTTTATATTATACCCGGACCTACCGTTTAAAGTGTTTTCCGAACCAATAACCAACATTCATATCACAGCTGGGACTCGAACGCAAAACCGTATTTTACCAATGGCCAAAACGCTAGTCCATTAGGTCCCTGATAAGGTGTAGTAGTACTTCAGAAAACGAATGTCTATTCATCTATTCAACAAGCTGCTCCAAATAAATTTATATTGATACTATTCACTATGGAAAAGTGCACAATTTAAATGTGAAATAAATAATGTATCATTCTTGTTTTCAGATTTCACCAACAAGAAATCGATAATTTGATTTTTGATTAGCTTACAAAAATCTGGACAAGCAAATTATTTTTTTTTTTTTGCATTTTTTTTAAATGCAAGGATTCAGAACATACTTTATCCATTACAGAATTATAAAAGGAAAATAAAAATGTCTTATCCTTACGGACTTCCAGTAATTTTGCTCCACAAACTTATCATTACCACTAACTGCCTTATTTTTTTTTTAACCTCTAAGCGTATCCCTAAATAATTACCACTTTCAAGGAGTCTGAGACAGATGCCAAATTTATGCCCCAGAGCCAAATCCTGAGGGTACAATTGTCAATGCAATTGTCTTCTCCTCATTGAATCGAAAAAGAGGTAATGATTAGGGTCCAAGAGTGCTGCGAAATGGCTCACCACAACCCCAAAAGAAATAATCAGAATGGTAGAATGGAGAATGGAGACGAATAAAATTGTATAAATGTATAAGAAACTGAGAAGAGAAGACTATTCCTTCGGAGCCTTTTATGTCATCAAATTGGTAAGTTACTATGAATCTATGTCACTCTTTTCGTAACAAGTACTTATATCTTAGTAATATGTAGATATATAGTGATTTAGAAAATGTATCAGTTTTACAGAGATTTCGTAACTCTACTGTAAATATATTTTTGATAATGTAACACATCTAAAGCAAGAAAAAAAGTTATTTATTTATTTTTAGCAATTTTATGATGTAGATTTGGTTTGTTTGTCGCTCTACGTTTATTCTTTTCACACTTTGAGCGAATGAGACCGGGACCTATAGTTTAACGTGGATTCTGATCCACTAACATGCGTCCATGCCAACGCCCAAATTATTGAGATGCCTGATTACAAATTGATGGAGCTTGGTTTGAAACACGATAAGCAATACTGAACTAGAATTTCCTATGCGTCTTAATACCTGTTTCTAAAAGATTCTTGCGACTGAATGATTTTATGCTGAAACAATAATTATAATGGCGAGATCATCCACCTACTTCAAAGACGTCTCTTGTCCGAGTGAATCCATACGTCCTGGTAACAATCTGAGGTATTATGTGCCGCTTTTTATGTTTGACTTTGTATTAAACTTTGTTAAACAAGTAGCTACTACTATCTGTTTTTCGTCTTCTTTATTGGAAATTTAAATAGAATATATGCTTGACTGTAGTGTTCTGGGGATAAATTACGTCTCTGGAAAGACATGAATGAGTCCCAATAGAACACGTGCGTTTGTTGGATGTGTTTTGAAGTTACTCTTTTCTGGCACTCAGTGTAATATGCTGCTCTAGGTTTCATAGTTTATCTTAATGGCAAGTCCGAACATCGCATAGACAAATGTCTAGGGCCCTGTCAAAATGTCTATTTTGAAAGGATTCGTAAATAAAATGATTTCCTTTTCTGTTGGATAACTATATAAAATAAACAAAAAAAACAAAATATATTGCTTTTTTATATGGTTATTCCGAATTCGGAAATCTAACGAAAATATGTTCTGATGTTTCTTCTTATTTAAAGTAATGCGTCCGATAATTTAGAATTATTTTATAGCAATAAGAATAATATTATGTAAATGCATTCTTAATATCCTATGAATTTAACAAAATATTATTTTTATATGGTTATTGTGAATATCTAAAAATCTAAAGAAAATGAGTTATTATGTTTCTTCTTATTGAAAGAAAAATTCCCAATAATTTTGAATTTTTAAAATTTATAAAATTATTATATTCTTTAAATATTGACCAAACAGGTTAATTAAACAATTACTATTCCAAGATAATATTAGTATTGTGCAACAACTTTTGTTAGACAGCAACTTTTGTTTTTAAGTGTATCAGTTTTTATGGATGTTCGTAACGGTAATTTTCGAAAATGTAACAAATCTGAAGCATGAAAAAGGATTTATATTTAGCATTTTATGATGGAGAGGATGATCCGTATTGTTGAGAGGCATGATATGAACTGTTGGAGATTGGTTTGAACACGATAAACCATGAACTATAAAATCATGTATCTTAACACCTGGCGCTAAACATTTCTTATGAATGAATGATTTTAAGACGCAAAAAATAAATATCTTGACGAGATCTTCCACATACTTCAAAGACTTCTCTTTCCAAATGAATTCATACGCCGCTGTGACAATCTGAAGTATTCTGGGATGCTTTTAATGTTTGACTTTGTACTAAATCTTCGTAAACCAGTAGCTACAACTATCTATTTTTCGTCTTTTATTGGAAATTTAAATAGAATAAATGCTTGACTCTAATGTTTTGGATATAAACTACGTCTCTGGAGAGAGATGATTGAGTCACAAGAGACGACTTGCTTTCGTTGGATGTGTTTTGATGTTGCTCTATTCTGGCACGCACTGTAATATGCGGCCATACTTTCTACGGCTCTTTTCTAGGTTTCAAATGTTTAGGGCTCGGTCAAACTGCCTATTTTTAAACTGTTTGTAAATAAGATAGTTTACTTTTCTATTCGACAATGATAAATAAAAAAATGAATAAACAAAAATATATTACTATTGAACAGGTGGGCGGTAAAGTTCGAAGGCTGACACATATATAAACTAGTATTAAATCTATATGATTTTTAGTTAGCCCTAATCTTTAAAAGACACGTGTATAAATTTGACAGCTGTTACACTATTAGTATGTGAGTTATAGCATTTTTAGTGAAGTTATAGCATTTGTTAGTTTGAAAATGGATAAAAAGGAATTTCGTGTGTTAATAAAGCATTGATTTTTGAAAAAAAATACTATTGAAGCCAAGGCTTGGCTTAATAAACTTTATTCGGACTTTGCACCAGGAAAATCAACCGTAGAGAAGCGGTTTGTTAAATCTAAACGAGGCGAAATGAGCACCGAGGACGCTGCACTCAGTGGGCTCCCCAAAGAGGCTGTTACCGACCAAAACATCAAAAAAAAAAAGTCCACAAAATAATTTCTGATAACCGTTAAGTGAAGTTGATTGAGAGATAGCTGAGACCCTAAAGATATCAAAGGAACTTGTTGGACATATCGTGAATGAATATTTGGGTATGCGAAAGCTCTGTTCAAAGTGGGTGCCGCGCGAGCTCACAACACAACAACGAATTGATGATTCTAAGCAGTGTTTGGAGCTGTTCAATCGCAATAAACCCCTATATGTGACAATGGAAGAAACATGGCTCCATCATTTTCACACCGGAGTCCAATCGACAGTCAGCCGAGTGGATTGCACATGATGAACACTAAAAATGCTATAACTCACATACTAATAGTGCAACAGCTGTCAAATTTATACACGTTTCTTTTGAAGGTTAGGGCTAACTAAAAATCATATGGATTTTAATACTAGTAGCGCCATCTATGTGTCAGCCGATGAAATTTTCAGCCTACCTGTTACACAGATATTGCGAATTTTAAAAATCTAAAGAAAATGTGTTGTTATGTTTTTTCTTATTGAAAGTAATTCTTCAGATAGTTTAGAATTTCTGTTATAACGATAAAAATAATATTAACTATATGCATTATTAACATCCTGTGAATCGCAAATATTATTTGAATAAGTGAATTACAAATTTTATATGGTTATTGGTATATATGGTTATTATATGGAACAACTAAAATCTAAAGAAATGAGAGTTGTTGTGTTTTTCCTTCTTGAAAAGTAAACCCGATAATTTTGAATTTTTTAAATTTAAAAAAAAAAATATAATATTATTGAAATATTAACCAAAACAGGCTTTAATAATTATTATTTCAAGGTAATATTGTTATTGTATAACAACTTTTGTTGGACATTTAAAAATAAATTCTAATTTTCATAAGTTTATAAACAAACTGTTCAAACGTTTATAGGAAAACAAAAATTTATTGTTGTACAATAAATTTTTTATTAATAAAAATTTAGGTTTTTAAATTATTTTTGCATTATTTAGTTTAGTTTATTTATTATTTTATATTCTTTGTGTGTTCTATTTATTAAGGGAGAGGAAGGGGGCCCGGTAAGGAGAAAGTGTCTAGGGCACCAAAGTGGGTTAATCCGGCCCTGTTTCATCGTTGCTATCGCGCCTCATATATTGCGAATAGCTTAAATAGTTTAAGAACACCTTTTTTTTTGTGCGCATGTGTATTAGAAAAATTTATTGTTAATATCAGCAGATTTATAACGTTTCTATGAATTAGAATATTTTAACAATATGATGTAGAAAAAAGCATTTCAAAAAATTACCAATTTCAGTCAACAAAAAATTACCAATTTCAGTTCAAATTATTTTTTTTAATTTAAGGGGTCCCTTTTTGTTCCTTTTGTGTCCATTTGAGTCAGACCAAACGAAAAAAGAATGTCATAGCATTGTTCAAGCCTGAGTGTCTTGGTCCAAAGAAATTTGAAAGGCAGTATGATACCCAAAATGACTTCTTTAGGGATTCGCACATTCCACTTACCTCAATGAATATAAATAAAAAACTTTTCAGCCTTTATAATTGCCATACCAGTTCATAACATGCATCCGGGAATTTTGTTTTAACATTGCTTGTTGGATTTCAAAATGATTTCCTTCAATTCAGAAACCTTATGTTCTATATATACTATACCAATCCCTGACCAAATATTGATTTCATACTTAAAAATGGTTCACATACTCACTCTTTATAAAATAACTAATATAAAAATATATTAGAATTAATGAGTTTCATTTGATGTGAAAAATCCGTTTTATCCTCAAATGCCTGCTTTGAAGATTCGCACATTACTCTTACCTCATCCAATACAAATAAAGACTTTTCAACCTTCATAATTATGTCAAAACTCTAAAAACTTTTGTTTTAACATTGCTTGTTGGATTTCAAAATGATTTTCTTCAGTTCAGAAACCTTGTTCCTCTATATGTCACACTAATGTTCATACTAATGTGTCACACTAATGCCATGTCCAAATAATCATTTCATACTTGAAAATAGTTCAGATACTTATTCTTGTAAAAATAACTAGTATCAAATATATGACAGTTAATGAGTTTCATTTGATGTGAAAATTCCCTTTTCTTCAAGAATGTAAGATCTCTAATAAAAACAAATACATTCTCTTAAAGCTAATGGAAGGAGCTATTGGAGTCAATAAAAGTTGCCAGTTTTACCCCAAATATTTATTTTTAACTTAAAGGGGGCCCTGTTTAATTTTTGTTTAATTTGCTTATATTGTGTCCATTTGAGTAACTTATTGAAGAAGGAATGTCATAGCAAATGCCAAGCCTGAGCTTCTTGGCTACCAAGAAATGTTGGAAGCAGAAGGAAACCCTAAATGCCTACTATGGGTGTTCTGACATTACAATTACCTCGTCAAGATTTTTCAGCTTTCATAATTATCATGCCATGAGAACTTTAAGTTTAACATTGCTTGTTGGATTTCAAAATGATTTTCTTCGGTTCAGAAACCTATATGGAACACAAATCCATGTCCAAATATTAATTTCATACTTGAAAACAGTTCAGATATTTACTCTGGTATAAAATAACTAGTATCAAATATAATATAATTAATGAGTTTTATTTGATGTGAAAAATCCCTTTTAATCAAGAATGTAAGATATCAAACAAAAACAAATGCACCCTCTTAAAGTTGATGGAAAGAGCTATCGGAGTCAATAAAAATTGCCAGTTTTAATCCAAATAATTTTTTAAACTTGTGGTGCACTTTATTGTTTCATTATGTTTATAATGAATTCATTTGCGTCAGACATAACGAAGAAAGAATGCCATAGCAAATTCCAAGATTGTGCTTGTTGTCACAAAGAATTTAAGAAACAGAAGGAAACCCCAAATGACTACTTTGGGATTGCCACCTTGCTCTTACCTCATCGAATGCAAATAAAGACTTTTCATCTTTCGTAATTATCAGCCACGATATCTTTTTTAACTTTGCTTGTTGGATTTCAATATCATTTTCTTCACGGAATTTGTGCTATTCATGTCAAACTAATCCATGTTCAAATATTCATTTTATATTTGAACATAGTTCAGATATTAACTCTTGCATAAAATAATTAATATCAAATATATCAGAATTAATGAGTTTTATTGACGTGAAAAATCCCTTTTATCCTCAAATGCCTGCTTTGGAGATTCGCACATTACATTTACACTTACACTCATCGAATACAAATAAAGACTTTTCAACCTTCATAATTATCCTGCCAATCCCTTACATACGGGAACTTTTGTTTTTAACACTGCTTGCTGTAATTCAAAATGATTTTCTTCAGTTCAGAAATTGCCAGACTAATCCATGTCCAAATATTCATTTCATACTTGAAAATAGTTCAAATTCTTACTCTTGTGTAAAATAACAAGTATCAAATATATGAGAATTAATGAGTTTCATTTGATGTGAAAAATCCCTTTTATTCAAGGATGTAAAGTTTATATTCTCTCTCATATTGATTACATATGAATAATGTATTCTAACCCTCCCCTACCATCTTAATTAACATGGAAGAATGCGTCGACGGCAAATCAAATGAAATCTTGATGCATGTTGTTATTTAAATTACGAATATGTGTTCACAGTGTGAGATGAATTATAAATAACGAATTCGAACAGCAATGTAAATAAATAATTTATTGTGTAAGCTCTCAATTCTATGTTTCATTTAATTTCATACTGCCTGGAAAATTTTCAGAAAGCCTTTTGAATACAATCTGTTCAAGAAAATTCATACAATTGAGTTTGTGAAACATACAATTGTCTTGTTAAAAGAGCCACAATTTATACATTTCAGTCATACACTAAACCTTTTCTAATAATAGAATATTATCGCGCACAATATCAGTATAGCATTAAAAGAATACAGAGTACAATACCTTTTAAGTATATGATATGCCATCTTCTTTGCAAAATTTTTGTTTCTTTCAAAATGCAATCAAAATTACTACACGTAGTTTATGTTTAATTCTACATTTTCTAAAGGTTTCTATTACAATATTATGAAGTATATAATGGTACAATGTTTTGTTGTTGAACTTTATTATGTATTGAACACTTTGTGTGTTAGGAAACACATGTATTAACACATCATTAACTACTACCAATTATTATTTCAAAATGTTTACTGTATGAATTGTTTTCACAAAATCTAACTAGATGCTTCTGAAAATGTCTTCACAAAATTTGGTTTTTTTTTGAAAGCCTCATTTAGAATTTCTTTATTTCATATCATAATTTTTAAAAATGTAAATTCTAGTATTCATTTTCTTTTAATGGTTAGGATAAAGTTACTAAGATTATATTAATTAAATGAAATTTATAGATATTAATAAATAAAATAATATTTGATAAAAATAATTCTGAAAATTAATTTACTTTCATTGGATTGTTATCATTATAACATAGATATATTATATAAAAGTTTAAATAATTATTTTGCAGATTTTAAAGAAAAAAAAAAAAACATGCTCTAAATACTAAATAAACGTTAAACTTTATAATATAACATAATAAGAATATTTTCATAAAATGTAAATTATATTTTTAAAAATTATTTATTTTAAAGTTTGTCTCTGTAAAAAAAGACTACGTTTGTTTAACAGGTTCTCAACTGTATATGATTCTCAAACTACATTCAGTATTCAGTGAATATGAAAATGCATGAGTAATATTTCAGAGATGGATTTTTAATTTATAAAATTCACAATAAGACATCTCAAATCTTTTGGAAGTCAGCTTAAATCATTTTTAAATATAAGACATTATTCAATTCTTACATACCAATTCATGAAAACAGAATTTTATTATTAAATGTTTCAGCCATCTTTTTTTATAATGCAAATCTTTCTTTTTTTTTTTGTTTTCTCATATACTTTCTGTATCTTTCTCTTAAGCACCAGAGAAAAAGCACCTTAGTTTTGATTTTTTTCCATATATTTCAATAAATTTTGTGAATTTTTTATTTATTTTTCATCATTACTATTGATTATTTAATTAATTATTATAATATTAATTTTTGACTCAATTATTAATTTTTTGCATTAATTATTATTACTATTATCAAATACACCTTACCAGTATATATGCTATTTTTTTTTGTTTACTAAAAAGTTTTACATATCAACAAGAAAATGATTATAATTTTCTTTTACTTAATATATCAAATTAAATATTGCAATTTCTCTTTATTCATCAATTTTAACAGAAATGACATCGACAAATAATGAACTTGGTTTAAAAATATCTTTACGATGCAAAACAAGTAATATTAACAGATATTAAATTGGTTTTTACCTTAGTAAAGAATGGCAAAATGAATGATTACTTTTGATTTGCAATATGGATTAAATGTTTCGAAAAAGATCTCCTTACTTAATTAATTAATTAGTTAATAGTTACGATGTAATTTCAAAAAACATTTCTTACAGATATGTTACGTCATTTGAAAATCTTTTCCTGATCGCTGAAGCATCCTATTTCCCTTTCAAAATGGTATTTTTTTTTAAAACAATTAGTCTGATTTTTAGTACATTGGCATAACTAATTACTTTCATTTATAATAAACATTAACCACAATTTTAGTAAAAATCAAGAATGCACAGATCATGGACCATGGGCCATATTCTTCTTGCATCACCACACAATTAAAAATTACTTTTAAAAGTTGACCAATAGGTAATTAAATTAACCACTCTTAGGTTTTCATTAAAAATAATCAAAAAGCTTGATCAAATCTAGTTTAAAATAACAATTCAGCTTTTAAATCAGCTTAAAAATGAAAGATTACGATTTTAAATTTTGTAATATAAGCAGACATAAAAAGCAGACATCTAAATTTTATTTAATAATAAAATAGTTTATTACCATTTAGGTTCCAAGAAACCTTTATTAATACAATGGTAATCCATTGCAGGTTTTTTCGCAATGAATATAGGTTGTTTTTATTAATACGAATTGAAAACCTGAGAATTTTAAACTTCCACATAAGGTAATTCTATTGGCCATCAATACTTCATATTTAATTAATTTTTTTCCTCAAAAATTCAGTATGTATATAGTTAATAAATGAAATTACCTAAAATGAGTTCCATTTTAAAAAAGACTTTGAAACTTCTAAATGAAATATAGAGTACATGACTTTATATTGATAAATCCTTAATTAACAAACATAAATAATATTATATGTCATATGTCTGTTTATTTTTTAATAAAATTTTTCAAAATGAACATTCCTCATGTTTGTACATAAATTTGTTTTAAATAAATGTTATTTTCTTTCCTCACATTTTTTTTTGTCAACGTTACAGATCTCATACCAAAGCAAAATCCTGTTCACACAATTAATTATTTAATATTTTTTGTGACCTTCTAACTTAAAGTGATTATATACAGCCCTTAGTATTCGCAATCTGCGCATCCTTGACATAAATGCAAATGCAAAAACGCAGTTTGAGATGTTCTCCTACATCTACTTAGCTCGATGATATGTTGGATGCTCTCTCAGCGAGAGGGGCATCATGATGCTTGAACAACAGTGAAATGGCAAACATGACTTTGAATATTTGTGCTGGGGATGTTCCTCCACTCATCGGAATCTGAAAAAAGCGTGTTAAAAAAGCCAGCAGCTGCCTACGTAGCGTGTCAACAATACTACGACGATTTGTGTCTCGCGCTTGACGAAATGCGTGATTGCAGGGCCCTTTCTGAAATCTAATTCTTAAACATTCCCATTCATAAGTGTCTCTCTTTCTAGGAATTTTTTGTGACTTATAGTTTTCCTCGCATACGTCTATATTTCACTCATTAAAATAAAGAAATGTCAAAGTGTCGCACAGTTCTGGCACTAGAGCATACTGCTGTTCGGAATATCGCACCAACAATAATTCTTAAGCTTTCCTCTCTTACAGAAAATGGTCTGACTGGTTAGGTACAGCGCGATACGGTCTACAAAATAACTAGCAAGTTCAGAGTTTTTTTCTACATTCACTTTATTTCAAATAACTCAACACGTCAGTTGATGTTGAGTTGTCTTCAATTACGCGAATACTGAATAGTTCTGATAAGAACATTCAGAGGGACATTAAAGGCCTCTCAACCAATTCATCTAAATCATTTGGACCATCTTTGACTTGATGAGAAGCTGCATTAATGGGATAGGTTGTCGATTTGAAAACAAATTGTTTGGCACGCATGGTTGGAAATGAATGACCACCAGTTTCTTACTACTATGTATTCTTATGCATATATCTGTATTTCGCTTAAGTGATGAAATGTCAAAGAATTGCCCAGTTCTGGACCTAGAACATACTCACTACTTTTCGAGGATATCTTACCAACAAATATTTTCACTTCTAACCAAAATTGTCCTCACCGGTTATGTCTCGACGCGATATGTATGGTCTACAAAATGACTAGCAAGTTGAGATTTTTTTTCTGCATTTACCATATTTCAAAGAACTTAACACGTGAGTTGATGTTGAGTTGTCTTCAATATAACGAGTACTCAACAGTTTTGATAAGAACATTCAGAGGACATTAAAGATCTCTCAGATATTTCATCTATATCATTTGGACTACCTTCGACTTTATAAATTCTGGTCTAGAGCATACTCACTGCTGTTAGAGGATATCTCACCAACTATAATTCTTACTGTTTCTCTTCTTCTTACCAAAAAATGGCCCTATAGGTAATGGCTCTACACGATATGTATGGTCTACAAAATAACTTGTAAGTTGAGAATTTTTTCTACATTCACCATATCTCAGAGAGCTCAACATGTCAGTTAATGCTAAGTCTTAAATCTAAGTCTCAGAAAATTTGTCTTAATGGGGTATATATTGCCGATTTGATGTTTATTTTTTGTGTTTAAATTTATGCTTTAGGATAAAATTAAAAGTAAATGTTTCGATAAGCATGGTTAGAAAGGAATGCCAACCAGTTTCTTACTTCTATGCATCCTTACATCTACTAACGGAATGAAATTTGTCTGACAACTTTTAGCGTACTTTTGACATTTACCTTAATGATCACCTTACTTACTTAATGAACTGCCCTCGTATTCTCTTTAAGTAAATTGATCACAAATTTGAATGAAAAACTGCCTCAACAAATGAATTTATTTTGTATTATCGATTTAATTTCGTCTTATGAAAGAATTGATTTCAGAAAAGGCCCTGCTTACATGTGAACAAGAGCGCGACTAAGTTACATTTCCATCTGCCGAGCGCAGTCCTTGACTAGGCCACGAGGTGGGGGCGGAGAAGAGGCAGATGCAGGTGGACAGCACGGTGAAGGCCGTGAAGAGGATGAGGCACACCCTGTCCACGACGACGGCCGCGTACTTCCACTCGGCAATGATGTCACCGGTGCGGTCTTCCCTCTTCATGCGGCCCGTGATGTAGCGCAGCTCACGCAGGATGGCCGTGAGCTCGCGGTCGAAACACCCCCTCACTGTGGCGGGGGTGGCCTGGTCCTCCGAGTCGTCGATGTCTATGACGTTGGCCAGTAAGCTCCTGGAGGACCGCTGCCGCACGATCTCCAGCTCCCTCTTGGAGCCGAACAGCGCTTGCGCTGCAGCTTGGAGGGCGGATGCTGCATGCACAGGAGCCACGGAAGCCAGATCAGGAACAGGGAGCGGACCTGGAGACGCAAAGACAACATTCATGTGTTAATTGAACAGTTAAGAACTGCTATTTATGATTCCTGATTGAGAAGTTAAAATCTACTATTATGATCCTTGCTGGAGCAGTTAAAATCTGCAACTTATGATCCCTGATTGAGAAGTTAAAATCGATTATTAATAAATTGTATAAGACAAGAAGTGGACCCACACTTTTAAGGATAGATTCCCTGTATAAGAAGTTATATCTCTTGAAATAATTCTTCGGTATATTAATATTCGGTATTCGGTATATTTCTCTCATTCACTTTATCAATTTTCGTAGATTCTCTATATATGCATTCCATCTACCGATTTTTATATGTTTCTCTCTATACATGCATTCCATCTACAGATTTTCATTGGTTCTCAATCTATACTTGCCATCGACTATTTCGTAGGCTCTCTATTTCTTCTGTCTACTGAATTTCGTGAGTTCTCTCTATATACATTCCATCTGCCATTTACCGATTTTCGTTGTTCTGTCTACATACGTATGCATTCCTTTTACCAATTTTCGAAGACTCTATGTTTATACCTTCGATCTACCAATTTTTGTAAGTTTTCTATATATATACTGTAGATATATATACCGTCGCGTTCTCTATATATTTTTGTAAGTTCTCTGCATATAAATCGTGCTCTCTCTATATATACATTTTTGTAAGTTCTCTATATATTCCATTTACGATGTCCGTGTGTTTCTCTCTACCGATTTTCTTGAATTCTCTGTGTATACATTCTCTCTACAGATTTTCGTCAGTTCAATTTATATATACATTCCATCTGCTGATTTTCGTAGGTTCTCTATTTATACATTCCCTCTACCCATATTCGTATGTTTATTTGTATATATACATTCCATCTACCGATATTCGCATGTTTCTCTCTATAAATACATTGCATTAACCAATTTTATTTCGTAGGATGGAGCAACATTTTTATCCTTAAGTACATAGACAAACATGCCTTTTGCTGAATAAAATTTTGAAAGAATAATCATAGTAACACAAATAAAAATTATGTATGAGGGGGATTTAATTATTATTTTTAAGGCATTCAATAAAGTTTACGCTTTATGGAATTTTTCTGACTTGTTTGTTCAATTAAAAATAAAATCGAATCGAAATTAAAAAATACCATTTTCTTAAGATTTATCCTAAACAGATAATAGTTATACCGATGAAAAGAGGACATTCATAAATTAATTGAAAAGTTAAAATCTATTACTTGTGAACCTAATTATTAAGTTAAGGTTATTACCAAATTTTATCTCTATAAAACTAAGTCTGAAATTCTCAATACTTAAAATTTAATAAAATATACAATTTATTCTATGCGGTTTAAGCTTAATTCTGACTATAGTGCTTTTTAACTTGGATTCAATAAATATTAAATGATAGTTTTCGTTATATACCATTTATATAAAGAACTACTCCTTTTTAATTTTTTATTTCTTTTTCCTCTTTTGGAATCCCAACAACAAATAAAAAATCGAATGCAAAACATTCCAGAAGTCATTAAACAGAAAATTCAATTGCTGTCATAGAATTTATTAGAATATAGCAATAATATTTCTACTGAATATTCTTTTTCCCACTGAATGTCAACTAAGAAATTCTGTTCTTACAGAAAAATCTCTTCATATTTACCTACTGTTCAAAAATTTAAAAGCTCAAATAAAATGATAGAAATAATATATTATAAATAACTAAAGAAATGTATTTTTTTCTTAAATTAAAAAGTAAAAAAAAAAAAAATTTTAATAAATAGAACATTTTATTTTATATTAATTTAATTATTTAATTGGCAAATTTACATAATAATTTTAAAGTATAATAAGTTTAAATTTAACAAATAAAAAAAAAAAAAAAATTTTTATAATTAAAAATTTTAAAATTGTGTCTTTCTTATTCTCTAAAATTTGAATCTTTTTTTTGTAAAAATTGAAATTTTTTTTTTTTTTTTTTTGTATTTTTGTAAAACAGAAGTAGTTCGACTGTTAAATTTCAAATGCAAATGAGATGTTTAATTTCAAGTACTGTATAATATAAAAGTTATCTTAAATTTATATCTTCAGATAGTTAATTTAAGATATTTTAAAAATGTTTAATCATTTTGAATGAGCAAATAAAGCAAAACCTAATTTAATACATTAATATAAAAAATAATAACGGAGTTAAGTTTGAATACATGCTCTTTCAAAGATTTAACTATTTTAATAGGGATTCAAAACTACCCTATTAAAGAACTAGGAATGGTTTGAAAATTTGACGCAATATTTGAATGTCTAGACACATTCAGCAAAATTCTTATCGTGCGAGATTTAAATACAGGACGAGAAATGCCATCGTGAAAAATCGGTAAATTATGCAAGCATTCACGGATATACATTTAAAGCCCCACGTAGACGTCTAT
This sequence comes from Caerostris extrusa, assembly GCA_021605095.1. Taxonomy (NCBI): domain Eukaryota; kingdom Metazoa; phylum Arthropoda; class Arachnida; order Araneae; family Araneidae; genus Caerostris; species Caerostris extrusa. The sequence goes on along the minus strand of BPLR01019028.1, from coordinate 7,924 downwards.
GCGAAAATTCAGTTCAATTTTTCCATATGCTAGAACCTAATAGTTTCTTGCATTGGAAGTTTCGTTTTCGTTTGCCTCTTTATAAATAAAACAACTAAATTTCTTTTTTTGAACCTCAAAAGTTTGTTTTTCACAATAAACGACTAAATGTTTTTCTTTAAAGCTATGAAATTTAATATAAATACATTAGGGGCACCATTATAGAACTATTTAATTTAAAGTTTAGAACACAAAATATACCTTTCAATAACAGAGAGCCAGACGAAATTAAGCACTAAAATAGATTGGAATATGCTTAACTAACTTTTATTCTGTAATAATGTGGAAATTTCTCAAGTTTACATATTGTTTTTGTAATATGTTTTGAATAATTTTAATTTTAACATGCATTAAAATACTAGTTGCTACATAAAGAAAATTGTTGGTTAATTCTCCAGTTTCTAAAATTTTCTTAAGTACGAAGTTGCAAAATCTTCATAATATTAGTTCCATTTTCATTTCAATGTTATAGGTTCGGCATCTAGCAGACTTTGTAATAATGTCAATAAATTCGTATAGATTCAAAATTGATTGAAAGACATCAGAATCGACTTCAGCAGAAATAGTGAACCTTGCTGAATTGTCTTGAATCTTGAATCTTACTGCTAATTAAAAGAAAGACAAGAAATCTGAACTGCTAATTAAAAGAAAGACAAGAAAAATAATTTAACAATATGACGTCATTTGCATTTTGGACATGAGAGGAAGACCTTCTGAGTGATGAAATTAAGAGAATGAGATAGATTTCAATGTGATAGGTTCGGCGTCTAGTAGACTTTGTAATAATGTCAATAAATTCGTATAGATTCAAAATTGATTGAAAGACATCAGAATCGACTACAGAATCTTACTGAATCGTCTTGAATCTTGAACTGCTAATTAAAAAAGCAAGGCAAACAAAAAAATAATTTAACAGCTTGGCTTCATTTGTATTTTGGACATGAGAGAAAGATCTTCTGAGTATGAAATTAAGAGAATTGCAATCTTAATCAAGTAAAAGAATATTTTGCAGTAAACAACATGCAACTATACAGCTACAAAATCATTGTACAATAGAAAAAAAGAGATTGATCGAGCCCTTATGATAATTGAGAGCATGTCAACAGGATAATCCATACCACCAACTATAATTTGTTCAATTGTATTTTAGGGCATTCTCAAATATATTTATAGCTATCCAACTATTTTTTAGCAGCATGGTCTCATTTGTATTTTAGACATGAGAAAAAGAGTAACATCTCCTCAGCGATGAAATTAAGAGAATTGCAATCTTTAATCAACTAAGAGAAACAGCAACGTTGTTGGAAACGACAACTTTATTGTTTCAAAATCATTGTGGAATAGAAAAATGAGATTGGCTAAACCATTCTAATAATTAAAGAGCATGTCTACAGAATAATCCCTACCATTAACTATAATTTATTTAATTACATTTTTGGAGATTGTCAAATATATTTATCGTTATCAGATTATTTCTTATCAGCATGGTCTCATTTGTATTTTGGAGTGGGTACTCCATTCTGAAAATTGAGAGCTTGTCATCAGGATAATCCGATCCACTAACTATAATTTGTTCAATTACATATTTGGAGATTCTTCTATATATTTTTGGTTATCAAACTATTTTTAAAAATATGATACTCTTTTTACTGAAGGTATTCATTAGAATTCCACAAAGAGTACTTTAGGTTTGTCGATAATAGAACCATTGAATTAATTTAATTGACTGATAAAGTACTTTAAAAATCTAATCAGACGACTACCTCCATAATTATTTTCGTTCAGCAAGCAAAAGAAACAAGCAATCTCACTTATGACGTTACTTTATATTTATATTCCAATGGTTCCAATTGTTGCTGCACCACACAAGTTGCAGATTTATTAAGTAATTGAACAAAATTACTGTGGATCAGATTTAATTTTCAGGAAATAGTACCCTATACAGAGCGAGACGTGCTGGTAAATAATCTGACTGGCAGCAAATATAGCACGACTTGTCTCCAAAATATATTAAACTAAGAATTGTGCTCGGCAGGGATTACCTTTAACGAGTAACAGAATGGTTTAGCCACCTGTTCCTGTGTTTGAGCAGTAAGCCCGTCGTTTCCCCTTTGGTTGATTAAGGCCACGATTCTCTTTGGCCTCAATCGCTGAGAATGCCATGTCTAAAAATACAAACGAAGATTGCTACTCCAAAATGGTTGGTGTATAAATGTTTGAGTGCCCTAAGGTGAACAAATCGCAACCTGAACATCTGTTGATGACCACGCTCGCCAAGGAGCTTCGTGTGTTTCATTATTTGTGTTTTAGCAGCTGTATCAGTTTATGTTGTTACTGCAAAATATTACTTGATTAAAAGATTGCAATTCTCTTAATTTCTCAAATCTTTGAAATACAAATTGGCAGTTCAGAATTCAAGATGTGTTCTGATGATAGCTTTCAATCAATTTTGGTATCTGCTACGAGCCCCATTGACTGTCCCAAGGGCGCGACGCCGAACTATCACGTATTATCTCATTCTTCTTATTTCATCACTCATGTCCAAAATGACAATGTGTAATTTCTTGTCTTTCTTTTAATTAACAGTGAATTCAGATTAAAAATTTAATTCAGCAGGTTCTGCTGATCAGTTCTGATTTTAGTCTATACAATTTTTATTGACATTATTTAGTACTCTTCAGGCTCTGGCATTGAGTGAAAAATGGGACAATATTATGAGAGATTTTTCATGCTAAGAAAATTTTAGGGAAGCTAATTGGCAATTTCTTTTTAACTCTTTGCTTAATAATATTTTTAATAAATGTTAAGGCCAAAATGACTTTTATATTACAAGCTGTGTACACATTATACGAATAAAAGTTAGTTAGCATATTCAATCTATTTTGAATAACTTATTTCAAATTGTCTCTGACAAGGCATGACGTTCGCAAACCAAACTGGTTCTATAATGAACGCTATCGACATATTAAGTATTTCATAACAAGAAAACAGTCGTTTATTGTGAAGAATTTAGTGTTACCCATAAGAACGAAGCAGCACAAACTCTTCCAGGTTAACAATAGTGTATTACATAATTCATACGTGAGACTTCAAATCTTTGTCAGGAAATAACTTTCCATATTTGTTTTAACTCGTCACTGTATTTTTGCACTTCGATGTCTGAATATTGCGTCAGAAGTACAATTTGCACAATAAGGGCAGTTTTGAATCTATTAAGCTGGTTAGGCTGTTCAAGCAACTCAGTCATGTGTAGTAAATTAGGTTTTTGCTGCCTTCATTCAAGCTCATTAAAATACTGACCATTAAATATCTTAAATTAACTATCTGTACTAGAACTAGATAACATATATATTATCAGTACTTAATTAAACATCTCATTGCGACAACTGATCCGGAGGCTCCTTTGTTTTTAAAGCAAAAAATAAAAAAGAATTTATTTCAGATTCAAATTTTAAGTAGAAAGACAATTTTAAAATTTTTAATTATAAAACTAATTTTGTTAAACTAAGCTTATTATACTTTAATGACCCATGTGGAAACGCTGGTCGTAATTGAAATTAATATAAAATAAAATGTTCTATTTATTAAAATTTTGCATTTGAAAAATCTGCATTCTTCCAATTATTATAATATTATTTCTATCATTGTTGAGCTTTCAAGTCACGAACGACAGGCAAGCTATGAAGAGATTTTCTGTAGAACAGAGGCTTTCTTAGTTGGCGGTGGGAAAAAAAGGATATTCAGTAAATGTATTGCTTGCTATTCCCAAATTCTGTGACAGCAATTAATGCCCACTATGTTTCAAACTCTGGAAGCTGTTTTACGTCGGTGATGTTGAAGATTCCAAAAAATAAAAAATCAAAGGAGCAGTTCTTTGTAATGTTATAACTTATCATTTGTATTTGTGAATCCAAGTGCTGACTATGTTAGTAAACCACATAAACAAATTGCTTATATTTTATTAAATTTTAAGTATTACTAGTTTACTAGGGCAAGGCCTGACCTTTGGCTGGTGGTTCTGAAAACAATAGATTTTAACTTTCAGTTGAGTATGAATGTCCTATTCATCATTATAACTGTTAAGGATAGATGATGGTATTTTTATTTCGATTCGTTTTATTTTTATTGAACGACAAAGTCGAAACTCCATAAATATGAAGCACTATTGAATGCGCCAAAACTGTTCCCCTCATGTATGAACACGATGTTACTATGTGACCTAACTCAAAACATTCAGCAAAAGGCATGTTTGTGTACTGGCCTATGTTGCCCTCCCCGAGCTACAAGGCGGTTAGCCAGCTCATTGCTGAAACATACGAGATGTCGGCAGATGGGGCTGGCTGCCTGTACAGGCTCGGCAGTATGAGGCCCAGAGGGGCTGCAGTAGAACTTCGAATCGGCAGATGAGATGTATGCAAATTGAACTGATGCATCTGGCACCAAGAAAGTACGAAGGAACCAGAAAATCGACGCTTTACGGTTTCAGTCAAATGGAGGCCTAGCAGAAACTACAAAATATCAGAGAAGGCATTCTATGCAGAGGCTTACAAAATATGAGGCTGCATTCAGTAAGAAAACTTACAAGTGGTGGCAATATAAACTTAGCAGAGTCTTCGAAAATGTGAAATGCCCGTAGTGAAACAACGAAAATCTGAAATATTTGAGTGAATGCGTGCCAGAGAGCGAGTCGTGGGCAGAGAAATGACACCTGGCAGTGGCAGGCTGAGGCCTATGTCTCTTAGTGCGTGCATGTATAGAGAGAGGCATGCAAATGCATTAGGCAGACTACTGTATCCACGAGAACAGGCTGGGGAATGGAATATACCTCGGAAATACCGAAGATGTATATGCCGAGTCGAGATACACTTCTTATACAGGGAATCTATCTTAGCACTGCTACAATTTATTAATAATCGATTACAACTTCTCAATCGAGGGTCATAAGTGCAGACAACTGCTTCCAACTGGCATCGCAAGTAACAGGTACCTTTCAATCAAGGCAAATACCGATGGCACACATGAATGTGCATCTCCTTTCTGGCTAAACCACTGTGCACATCCACCCTCCATGTTCAAAAGGAATATCGTGCGGCATCCTCAGGGCTGCAACCAGACATCGACTCAGAGAGTGACCACGAACAACCGGCGGCTGCGCTTGGCGCCATGGTCACCGGTGTTTGGCGGTGGAGTGGGTATGACAGTCCTGGCCTCCTACCACCTCGTATTTGCGCTCACATGTAAGCAACGCTTTCTCAGCTCATAAGACTTTGAAATGGAAATAATAAGAACTGTAAATTCATTGAGGACAAATTAATAAAATTCGATAAATATCGTCATTAAATCTTACGCCAAAATGCAGCTCAGGTAAAAATTCATTCCCGTTAGTAAACAAGGATGCATGAAAGTAAACTGATTGGCGTGCTTTCAATAACATCGAAGAACATTTGCTGAACAAAGCAAATTTAAACACAAAGAAATAAACATCAAATCGGCAATATACCTCTGAATTTAACTGACATGTTAAACTCTCTGGTATGAGTGAAATGTAGAAAAAATCTCAGCTTCTAACATTACTAGACCTCCATAAATGTAGTAAGAACCGACACCTGACAAGCGTGGTGGTAATTGGCAACAGTGCTAGGTACCAATTACTAAAGTCGAAGGCCAATTTAAATGACCTGGAGATGTCTACCAGTGTTCTTATCAAACTGTTATGTGAAGACAACTCAACATCAACTCACGTGTTAAGACAAATATATTTAGAAAAATCTCAGCTTGCTGAGTCGTAGACCATATGCGATGACCATTTGGTTAGAAGATATTGTTGGTAAAGATATCTCGAAATGAGCAGTATGATCTGGAGTCCCAGAATTTCAACGGTGTCACTTCTTAAGCAGGCTACAACTGGCAAAATCCCTGGTGTGAAAGCGGTGGTCATTCTAACCATGCGTGCGCCAACTCAATTGTTTTCAAATCGGCTTCCCATTAATGCGGCTTCTAGAACCAATATGTTTAGATGAGAGTGTGCTCTCTCTGAATGTTCTTATCAGAAATGACGTGACTAAGTGTGACTCAGCATCGGCGGCAGTGACCAGTTATTTGAAATGGGGTGACAGCCAGAAAAAAGGAAACTCTGAACTGCTTGTAGACATATTTTCCTTCCAGTCGAACTATTTTCTGTGAAGAAGCAAGTATTGTTGATACACGGCAGTATAAAAATTGCGATGCTGTTTCCATTCTTTATTTGTTTCAATACGAAAGCAGGAAAACTATAAGAAATCTGCTTCTAAGAAAGGCGCCTGAGCAGATGTTTAAAGTTTAGGGCACTCAGAGGGCTACTGATCTTTTTCAATACTTTTGGCCCCAGCACGCTTTCGGGCTGTGGTGAGCATCCCAGCACAAGCTATTCAAAGATGCCTGTATTCCACTGGGCGATTAGCGTCATGATGCCCCCTGCGGCCATCAACATATCAGTAATAGGAGGAGCATCTCAAGCTGATTTTATTGCTATGATCTGCAGGCTCTAAGGGCTGCTGCTGCAGAAGATCACAAAAAATATTAAATAATTAATTGTAATGAACAGATTTGCTTTTTATTGACAAATAACATTATTTAAAACTGGGACATAACTTACAAACATGTCACGAAATTTGGTAAACAAACAGACGCACTGACATATAATATGACCATGTTAATTTTTATCAAATACAAAGTCATCTCATCTCCTTTTCGTTTTGAAATTTAAAGATCTTTTTTTGAAACTCAGAACTCTAAGCCACAAAAATTATTTCATATTAACTGCCACTTTTCCACTGAATTACGGGGAAAAAATGAGTAAATCTGGAGTGTGTTGAAGCCCATTCTAAAATTCACCTGCTATATTTTGGAAGTTTCAGGCTTCTGGTTTTCAACGACAATCAAAAGGCTGAGCACACTCAACCCAGTACCAATCGTTGTATATCTATTAGAACAACCCTGCTCAATCAGACCAACAAGCTCTTTGTCTATTGCAAAAATAAGTTTCCCAGACACTATAAACTTTTTATATCAACTTTAGCCTAGAATTTAAGAATCTTAAATTCTCATTTGCATGGAACTTAAAAGCACGATAATTCTTTGCGCTGATTTGATCAAAATTTACAGCAGATTTTATTTAATATTTCTAAAAAATGGTTATTCATTACCTATTTGATCAGCTTTTGGCTAATTTTGTTCATGTGACAAGAATTCACAAGAAAATGAAACTTACTTTCAGTTCCATGATCTAACCATTCACCAGTTTTTCAAAGCCATGGACATCTTGAAACCACCAGAAACAGAAACTAATTCGATATCATAGCATCATATGAAAAAACAGAACAATTGTTTTGAAAATACAATGAAGGCTGAATTAACTATTTGATCAGGAAAATTTTAAGTGGGCACATGCCCATATCTATCAAGAAATCAAGAAACTACCTCGTAATATCAATAATAATTATTAAACATAAGGAGATCTTTCAAGGCAAACATTTGAAACTCATATTTCACAAGTGTCAAGAGAGCCAAACCTCGTTGTTTACTTGCATTATTTCACAGGCAAAAAAAAATAAACATCTCTATTTTAATATCTTATTTTTATAATAACAAAAGATATTTTAAAATGAAGGTTTATCTTTATCGATGTCAAGGCACCTTCATGCAAGGAATTGAGTGTCAGACATAAAGAGGGCTGCACACAAGTAAACAATTTATGACCAAGCAAAAGAAAATCATAATCATTTTCTTGACATTTATGTAAAACTTTTAGTAAATACGCTCTGAAAAATATCTTTTGCATTAACAAACAACAGCAATTACAGGGTATAATTGAGGGCAGCAATAATATTTTAATAGCAGCCATAAC
>BPLR01019027.1:0-21004 GCA_021605095.1 Caerostris extrusa | reverse complement strand
CTTTTCAAAGTTTGTTTCACCCACGTCTTCCAGGTTTCTAGCAGTATATAAGCCGTCGGCGTTCTACACTACTTATCTTCCTAGTCGTTCAAATGCAGTATTGAGATTGTATGCTCACTGGCAGGGGATTTAAACAGTATTTTGCGATATGACTGAAGTTCCAATGAAAATCTCTCAGATAGACTCTCCTCAAAGCTATTTAAAAGCACCCATTGGCAGAGCTACCTCAAATATTTATCCTGCGCATTATGAAGGCAAAGGCCTTCTCAACGATGCTGACGCCCGTGCCGTATTCATTCACCTACAAAAGAAGTCACTAATTGGGAAAACAATACCACAATAGTAATATCTGTATATAATAGTCTTATTTCATAAAAAAGAAAAGCAATTTTATTTTATTAGTATATTTTAATTAAAAAATGCATTTTTAAAAAACAATTACAATATTTTTAATAATTAAAAACAAACATATAACATTACTAAATATATATTTGAATCTAAAATCATGCAGCATTTTAACAAGTACAAATAAATTAAATAGTTAAAAAGTAAAAAACACGTTTTTAGAGTTAAACTAAAAATAATTGTTAACATAAGAATAATTACTGACGAAAAATTCCTATTAATCGTAACTATATATCCAGTCATAGATTTTTAAGTAACCTTAAAATCCAGAAAATTTCTTTAATAAATTAATCAAAATAGGTAAATAAAAATAAATTTTCATTTTTTTAATAATAATACTTTCAGATAGATTTTGTGAATTAGGTAATATGAAATAACATGATTTTTGACTTGAAAAGTTTTAACGACACAAAAACTTTATTTGAAAAATGACATTTTAATAAATTTACTAGTAATTTCTACTATGAATAACTCACTAAAATAAGCAGAATATACATGGTTATGTGTCAATTCTCTAGGTAAACCCTACGTATAGATAAAAATAAAATGTTTCTGCTTTCAGACCCTGAAATTCAGATAAATTTATGAAAAACCAATTAAAAAATTTATTATTTCAAAAGAAGATTACATACCTTCCATCTATTGGACTTGTTTAAATTAAAAGATTTCTTTAATTTTTTTTTTTTTTTTTTATATTTCCTTTGGTTTTATATTTCCATTCATTTTATCTTATTCTAAAGATAATTTTATTTCGATCAATATCTTCTTGGTAAAAAATTTGTGGCTATAAAAGTTAATTTTAAATTTCATTATAAGCAGAATTTTCTACGCAATCAAAAAGATATTTGAACACTCATCAAAATGAATGTTTTTCATTTCATACCAAACAATAAATATATTGTATCTCATGCCTTTCCATATATATAATCTGTCTACAAAATGGACTCAAATAAGAATTACACATAAAAAAATTCAACTAAAATTGCTGAGTGTTTAATTACATAATCAATGAATCAAATCTTTATACATGCAAAATATACACAAAAAAACGAATTATTACATTTCTGTTTTCCTTATTTTTATTACGTTTTATTAATTTTAAAGATCTCTACGAGTTTTCATTTTTAAATAAATATTGCCTTTTCTAGCACCAACTATAAAGATGGAAAAAATCTGCTTACATATCAAGTCAACTACCTACCACTTTAAATTATAAACATATAATTACGACTATATATTTATTTGAGGCAAATATTGGAAATTAGATTTATCTTTTTAACCAATTAATGACCTGGTAATGACCATTAACTGGTAATAAACGTAAAACCATTTTATTGTTTTAAGAATGAAAAATAAAGCTAAAATTAAACACATTTTACAATTCTACATCTTTCCTTAGAAAATAAACTAATTATTTAACGTACTATTTCAAACCGTAATTTATTTGTTTGGGTTGCTGCAAGGTACCAGATTAACTTAAAGTGTGAATAAAGATTACAAGAATGATCACTAGTTTGCATGGTTTTTTATTTCATTTATTTTGACATCCGTCGTTGTTTAGCCTCTATTCAAAATTTTATGCTGAAGCTAACTAAAAATTTTACGAATCTAAACTCTATTCTCTAAAATTTGTAATCTTCCAGAGCTATACGATTTCACATACCGGGGAAAACGCTAAGCAATTGGCGTTAATGCATAATTTGCACCAGACCTGAATCCTTGTCATCATTTTAGCAGCAATTACTCTACTTTGTAGTAGTTTTCATCTGTTGGTATTCTTTTTGTATATTTTTGTGTCATGCATTGTATATTAATTGTTTGTATATATTATACTTAGTAGTTTTCGTATTAATTGTTGTTTGTATATATTATACTAATAGTTTTCGTAGTATTTTTTCAATCTCTTTTTTCGTCTTAATTTTTAATTTTGCATTTATTTTCTTTTAACTTTGCACTTGTAATTTTTAATAATTTAGTCTACCATTATCACTTATTCCTTTTTATTCTCTATGAATGTATCTCTATCCAATGGACTTTACTACCTACCACTTTAAATTATAAACATATAATTACGACTCCGTAATTAAATTTGAGGCAAATATTGAAAATTAGATGGTTATACGATTATGACCTGGTAATGACCATTAACTGGTAATAAACGTAAAACCATTTTTATTGTTTTAAGAATGAAAAATAAATTAAAATTAAACACATTTTACAATTCTACATTTCCGAGAATACAGATATGCTAACGAAATATATCAAACCTCTTTATTTGTTCATAAACATTGCTGAAGCTCGATCAACTGAATAGTGTGAATAAAGGATTACAAGAAACTTCCTATTTGCAACGTTTTTATTTCATTTATTTTGACGTATTCTTTACAACACGTTTTACAAATAATAAAATTCTTGAATTGAACGATTCTCTAAAAATTTGTAACAAAAGAGCTATAAGTTGCACTAAATTTGAAAGCGAGAAAAATTGTTTAATAGCACAATTTGCTTTTACAAACTAACCAAGAAAATTTTAAAAACGATTTTTGTACAGTATTTTGAAGAGTTGTTAGCTTTAAATAAAAATTAATGAATATTTCAATTACTTTGAACATTACAGTTCCATTAACTCTTTTTCACCTACGTGTAATATTAACAGTAACAGCTATATACTCCAAATAGAAATTCAAAATTAAATTACTTAATTTTTTAATAATTTAGTCTATATATATACTATATTCTTTTTTGAAGATGAAAAAATCTGTATACAGACGAGGCCAACTACCTACCACTTTAAATTATAAACACATAATTACGACTATATATATATTTGGGGCAAATATTGAATATAAGATGGTTACACGGTGCTAACCTCGTAATGACCATTAACTGGTTACTAGCGTACAAACATTTTTTTTATTTTTTTAAGAATGAAAATAAGTTAAAATTAAAAATTTTCAATTAACAGCTTACCAAAATTACCGATAATGGTTTTTAACTTCATTAAAAATTTAATTTTAATGTTTATTTTCATTATTTCAAAACCAGCTAATTAACTCATTTCACCTACATTTAATACTAACAGTAACAGCTAAATACTTCAAATGAACATTCAAAATTAAATTACTACATTAATTATTTTAATTTATATTATATATATTAGCAAAATATTTTATGAACATCTTTGCAAAACCAGCTAAAAAAAAAATCATTTTACCATTCTACATATAAGAATTTAAGATTCAGTTTTAAAAATACGAAACATTGGTTTTAAAACAAGAAATATATCAAAAGCTCCATCAACTGGAAAAATTTGAAGTTTGGAATGTTTGAAGAATGGATTACATGAAATTTTAAAAATGATTTGCATTGCATATATATTTAAGTTGTTATGACCGTTTAAATAATTTGTCAAAAAATTTTTGTTAAAAAATCACATAAGCTCCACCAAGTAGACTAGCTTTTAAAAAGATTCTTATATTTATGCCATATATATTTATTAACATTACATTTATTGAGATTTATATATTTAAAACCTTAATAATATCGTGTGTATAAAATTATACTATATTTATTGTTTAATATGTTGAAAGCAATAATACTTGCTAATTACGCATATTTCTTGAAAACATTTATTAAAAATTACAAGCCATTGTACACCACAAAACTGCTTCTAGAACACCAGCTATAAAATTATTTTGAAAATGCAGAAATGTCTTTACAGAACATTCTATTTACTTACCACTATCCATTAAAAGCTCATAATTATGACTATATAAACATTGGGCCTAAATATGGAATAGAAGATGGGTATATGTCCATTACCAGTTCAAAGGTAATGTGTCATATACCCATTCTTTTTAAGAACGGAAAATAACTACATTAAAAGCATTTTAGAATTCTATTTAGAAAGAAATTCTTCTAATCTACTATTTCGTTTTAAATGATTCTTGGATTGAAACAGTTCTTAAATAATATAACTATTAACATGATATATGCAATTTAATATTTTCTTTTTTGTGATCTGGATTTTGTGTGAATAAAGTTCCATTTTTGGTTTTGTTTAAAACTTAAAATTCATAATAATTCATACTTAAGCTTTAAATGCGAATTTTTATGAAATAAATTTATCTGAATTGAATTTGCTTTAATCTTCAATGTATTGAATATATTTTGTTTAATTTTATAGAAAATATGATAATTTTTATTGCATATTTTTTTTTTTCGTTTTAACATTTATATACACAAAAACTTAGTAACATCCTATAAAATTATAATACATTTTTTGTTTAATATGTTTATGCACATTACAGAACATGCAATTTACCTACCACTATAAATTTAAAGCACATAATTAGGACTATATACGTTAGGTGCAAATACAGCTTAGTAGATGGCTATATGTCTATTACCAGTTCAAAAGGTGTTTAGGCATGTACCCATCCTTTTTAACAATGAAAATAACTAAATTAAAAGCATTTTACAATTCTTCATAGCCGATAACTAAGACAAGGTTACAAAATATAAATCAAAACATTATTTATGCATAAAATTGCAATAGGTCAGTAATCTGACATGCTTGATGGAAGAATTGATAGAAACATCATATTTGCAACGTTCAGATTTCATTCACTTTGTCATATTCTTTCCAACATGATATGCAAATAATAAAAATTTCAATTAAGTGATTTAAATTCTAAAATTTGTACGTGTGTGTAAAAAAATTTTAATGCGTGGTAAATTTTGTTTAGTGAAGAATTTTAACGATTTTTAATCGAGTGTTTTGAAAGAGGAGTTAGTTCAATAATGTACTTGATATTTCTTAAGGGAATATTAAAAATTTCCTTCCGGAAATAGACATAAGCTATGAAATACCTTTGAATGTTCACAATTTGTTTTATCACATATAAAAACGCATTTTTAGGTCAATACAAAATGCACTGAAAACAATTCACGATTTTACTATATTGAGTGCATTCATAATTAAAATATAATATTTTGTCAAATCAAAATTAAATCTGAATAATTCTTTCATAATATACCAATTTAGACTTTTGAAATAAGCCTTGAAGCCTTAATAAGCCTTTGAAATATTGCTTTTCTATTTTAGATATTGAACATTAATGAAAACTAGACATTCTAGTTTATATTTTGGAACATAACATTTTCAATTCTATTAAATACTTTTTAAGTTTATATTTGGAATTTGGAACATAACATTTTCAATTCTATTAAATACTTTTTTAAGCTTAGAATAGTATACAATATACTAATGTTCCAAATATAAACTAGCAGAATGTCTAGTTTTTCATTAATGTTCAATATCTAAAATAGAAAAGCAATATTTCAAAGGCTTATTAAGGCCTTTGAAATATTGCTTTTCTATTTGCCTTCTAATCTACTATTTCGTTTTAAATGATTCTTGGATTGAAACAGTTCTTAAATAATATAACTATTAACATGATATATGCAATTTAATATTTTCTTTTTGTGATCTGGATTTTGTGTGAATAAAGTTCCATTTTTGGTTTAGTTTAAAACTTAAAATTCATAATAATTCATACTTAAGCTTTAAATGCGAATTATTATGAAACAAATTTATCTGAATTGAATTTGCTTTAATCTTCAATGTATTGAATATATTTTGTTTAATTTGATAGAAAATATGATAATTTTTATTGCATATTTTTTTTTTTTTTTCGTGGGCAAAGATTTTTATTATTTGAATTTTGTTTCTTTGAAATTTTGTGTGTTATGCTTGATTAGTTATTATTACAAGTACTATATAGGGTGCTGAGAATAAATGTCCAAATAAGTGTACTCTACTTTTTTTTTTTGTGCCACATTTTTTATAAAGATTAGTACCAATCACAACATGTTTCATTTATCATATTGATATGTATCACATGAATGATGTATTTTATTATTTCTCATGTAATTTACAAACTTAAAAATGGGAGGTGAAAAGGCCTCATAAGTGGAATAGCCTAGGGCCTCTTTTCATCCAAATTTGGCCCTGAATATGTGCCACAGATGGAAGAGCATGACGGTGTAATTTCAAATATAAACATGTTATCCTTCTGGAGCTGAATTCATTAAAGAAGAAAAAGGAAGCCATGCAAAAATAATTACAGATAGCTCATTTTTAACCGATACTATGTTAAATATTATATTAACATCAAATTGTTCAGCCTTTTGGTAAATATGTAAATAAAGTCATTGTATAATACAGATAATAGAAAATGAACAGTTTTTTTTTTTTAAATTTCTCTAGACACCAAAAATAGCCTTCTGTATGAATAAATATTTTTTATGCATAAAGAATTTTTTATTTATATATAAAATAAATATGTATATATATAAATAATTCGTATATCATATATAAATATATAATTCGTATTTCAGAAGAGCAACATATTTTACCAACGTTCTAATTTTTTACTAATACAATTTCAATACAGTATTTATTGTTTTATTTTTATATAAATAAAGATTAAAAATTTCCTTCCAAGAAATAGATAATTTATCTTCAATGAAAAATATCAAGTATATTATAGAACTAACACCTCTTTCAAAGCACTCGATTAAATATTGCTTAAAATTCTACATTAAAAATATTCTCTCGTATATAAACTTTTTTTAACCGATTGCTTTTCTTAAAACATTTTAAATACTAAATCACTTAATTCAGCAAATTTTGTTATTGTAATAACATGTTGTTAAGTATATATGTCAAAACTAATAAAATAAATACATCGCAAACAGTAAATTTCTCAAAACTTTCATACAAACTTGACAGCTGATGGCGGTTACGTAATGTTTATGGATAACGAATGTTTTGTTATATTTGCAAAGCCCTCAAAATGTTATTAAAACTCTCCCTTTTAATACATTGCTCTGTTCAAATATTTGTCCTTGAGCACACAAAGGCTCTAAAATGTTCACGAATTACTATTGATAATTGCTTAGTAAGAGAGAGTTACAATTTCTGGATACCTTTAAATAAATCTTGATGCTTAACATTTACGAAGGAATAACAATATTCTAATTTCAAATAGTGAATTCATTAGTAGAGGTTTTTTTTTTTTTTAGAACGATTACGTTTTACAGATTATTAAAAATATTACAATTTGGAAATAATAAACACAACACACTTCATGTATGTTTAAACTTACTTAATTGTTTTCCTCATATTTAATTCATATTTTCAGAAGTAGGGTGGTTCGATCGCATCTTCATTCCTTAGGAGAATTTCTGTAAATTATAAATTATCACGGTTTTAACGAAATTTTAATTAAGCACTATTTCACGTCTAAATATTTTTAAATTTAATAATTTAAAAATTGGTACTTTAATACTAAATCCATATAAGCTTAACCAAAGACACAAGTATTTATGACATTTTAAATTAGGCCGATATTAACATTTTTGTAACATATTCAAAGGAAATACATTTTGCAGTTATGCATATTTTCTGGATAAAATCATTAATTTTTACATATCCACTGTAAATCATTGCTCAGTATTGTAAAAAAAAAAAAAAAAAGATTTAATATATACATTCGTTCATAATGATATTTCTTATAACAATCAAAACATGGAATAATTTGATATTATTTCATCTTAAACACTGCTTTTTAAAACACTCTTAGCTGTTATCATGGTAAGTTGAACAAAAAATCTGCCTTTCAAACATCAATGAGAGGATTTCCGTATATTCCATGACATACTAATAGCGTTTATGTTACTCTTAAGCATTAAAAAATCTATTGCATCCCATGCCTTTCCTAAAATGGAATTTGCTTACAAAATGAACTCATAAAAGTCTACGATGCAACAATATTTAACCAAGAATTACATATAAGAATATATAAAAAATTTTTTGTAAATTTAATGAGATAGTAAGTGAATCAAATCATTATACATGCTAAATATATATGCAAATTGAATTAATACATTTCAGTCTTTCCTTATTTTATTGCGACTTATTAATTTTAAAGATCTCTACGAGTTTTCATTTTTAAATACATAACTGCCTTTTCTGGCACCACCATTATAAGCAGAATTTTCTACACAATCAAAAAAAGATATTTGAACACTCATCAAAATGAATGTTTTCATTTCATACCAAACAAAAAATCTATTGTATCTCATGCCTTTCCACATATATAATCTGTCTACAAAATGGGCTCAAATAAGAATTACACATAAAAATTTTTTACTAAAATTGCTGAGTGTTTAATTAGATAATCAATGAATCAAATCTTTATACATGCAAAATATACACAAAAACGAATTATTACATTTCTGTTTTTCCTTATTTTATTACGTTTTATTAATTTTAAAGATCTCTACGAGTTTTCATTTTTAAATAAATATTGCCTTTCCTGGCACCAACTATAAAGATGGAAAAATCTGCTTACATATCAAGTCAACTACCTACCACTTTAAATTATAAACATATAATTACGACTATATATTTATTTGAGGCAAATATTGAAAATTAGATGGTTATACGTTTATGACCTGGTAATGACCATTAACTTGTAATAAACGTAAAACCATTTTTATTGTTTTAAGAGTGAAAAATAAATTAGAATTAAAAACATTTTACAATTTTACATATTCGATAAAGTTTTTATTTAATTTATTTTGACCTCTTATTTACAAGATGTTATTACAATAATAAATTTCTTCAATTAAGCGATTTTACTTCTAAAATTTGTAACAAAGAGCTATTAGTTGCACTAAATTTGTAAGCAAGAGAATTTTTTTTAAAGCAGAATTTTCTTATAATATTACTTTGAGTGCAATGATAATGAAACAAATACTTTGTCTACAACAAATTTAAATATATTTTGTGATACATAATTTGAGATTTTAAAAGTAAATATTAAACTTTTTTTTACAAATAAAAAAAAAAGTCGCTTGGAAAGAATAAAAATCAATAATATACTGAAAACTGGTGTCCCGTTTATAGGATACCATTATGCCAAAGAGACATTTTACCTCCTGATGATAAATAATATTTAAGTTCAATAATTAATGTGGCTGCATAATTCCTTAGTATGACTTAATATTATTAACTTATTAATTAAAAGAAGTTTTAGTTAGAATTAAAAGATTTGAAAAAATATTTTTTTCCCTCTAAAATCGAAAGCACTGAATTTAAAATTAAAGAAAAATTTATGTTATATTTAAAAAATTCGGTACTATTAAAGCATGTTTCCGTGCCATAAATGGATGTTACATGAATTTCTCTATTAATTATAATTTTTGATCGATATTGAAAAAAATTCATACTAAACGGATGTTCTATCTATATCATTTAATTCCGTCCAATTATGTTATTTACAACCATGATTGGCAAAGAACAACAACAACAAAGAAAAAAACCACCCGAGATTTGAACCCCTGTACAACTAGCCACACCCAACGCCTTAACCGACTGAGCCACTCAGACTTGTATTACTATTCATATTCAAACTATATAAATAACATAAAGTATAGTAACAGGGTAAAATCAATTGTTATTATTAAATCTTAAATAGTTTTTAATGCAAGTATACAATAAAGCACCGAAATAGTTTTTTTTATATATAACAAATCGAGGATTTCAAATAAAATATATACATATTTGATCATTAGTTATATTTTTTTGTTAGTTTTAAATATTCTCCACAGATGGGAGCACATGACAGTGTAATTGAAATAATAGTCACGTGATACTTCGAGAGCTGCATTCTATGAAATAAATGAAGGATACTAAAATAATAACAAATACCTTATTTTGGATGATACTACGTTAAATATTACATAACGTCAAATTATTAAATAATCAAAATGACACTAATATTTATTTTATTCATTTCTAAATACATATTGCCTCTAGAGCACCAACTATAAAGAATATTGAATACAGTCAACTATTTTTTACAACTATTTTTGAATACAGTCATCCCTCTCTGCATAACACAGCAATAACGTTAAATTATAAATATGTAATTAGGACTATATATACTTTCGGCAAGCATCGAATAAAGGAGGATTATATGTGCATGACCAGTTTAAAGGTCACGCATGTATAATCATTTTCGTTTTTCAACAATATATTTCAATCTTTCCTTATTTTTTTACTGTTTATTAATTTTATAGTATTAATTTTAAGGATATGAGATTTCAATCCTTACAAAACGACAAAATCAACAACAATCGCTTTCTAGCACCAGCAAAACAAATAGCACCAGCAAAACAAATAGCACCAGCTTTCCTAAACCAGCAAATCGCTTTCCTAGCACCAGCTAGAATGTTCTTTTTGCATTTGGTAAACTGATTTGAAACAATCTACCACTTTAAATTATAAACACATAATTAGGAATATATATACAACAGGGCAAACAGGGAATATACAATGATTATGTGTGTGCGACCTATGTAAAGGTCGCTCACATATAATCATTTTCGTTTTTTTTTTTTTTTTTTAAGAATCAAAAATAAATAAATAAAAATTAAAAAATATTTTACAACTTTACATATCCGAGAATTTGGATAAACATATGAAATATATATCAAAATCTTTTTTTATTCATAAACATTGCTTACACTCCATCAACTGAACAGTTTGAATGAAGGATTACAAGAAATTTCATATTTGTAATGTTTTTATTTTATTTGCTGCCATATTCTTTGCAACATGTCATCACAATAATAGCCAACTGGTATACCGTTTATAATGTAGTTTAAATTATGTGTAAATAATATGTCAAAATAAATAAAACAAAACATTGCAAATATGAAGTTTCATGCAATCCTTTATTCAAACTATTCAGTTGATGGAACTTACTCAATGTTTATGAATTAAAAAAAAAAGAAGATTGATATATATTTCGTTAGTACATATGAACTCTCGGATAAGTAGAATTGTAAAAATGTTTTTAAATTTTTAGTTTTATGTTTATTTTTTATTCTTAAAAAAAAAAAAAAAAGATGATTATATGAGCTTAACCTTTAAACTGTTCAAGCACATATAATCATCTTACATACAATATTTGCCCGTTGTATATATAGTCCTAATTATGTGTTTATAATTTAAAGTGGTAGATTGCCATGAACCGTAGAGAGATTTCTCCACCTACGATTTCGTATATATTTTGTACGTATAAAAGATTTGATTCAATGATTATCTCATTAAACTTTCAGAGATTTTAGTAGATTTTTAAATTGGTGTAGTTAATATTTTGTAAAAGTCAGTGCTGAAAGCTGCATGATAGCGATAAATTATAAAAGTATAACAGTTATAAGTGATTGCTACTATATGTCGAATGAGTTTTATAGGGGTTAGTATAGCAGTTGGATTTGTTAGTTATACATATCGGGAATTCTACTACTTAGTTGAATAAAGAGGTCGAGTGCCTGAACGCGAAGGATTCATCTACTCAATGGTATGTGATGGCAGTAGGAAAAACAAGTCATGATGAATAGATAATAGTAATCCTATGAATTGAGAGAAAAAAAAAAAAAGAAAAAGGTAAATCATCGGTGATGAAAAACATAACAAGAAATTTATGATCAGCAAAGAGCACAGATCAATGGTGCAAAGAGCAGAAAAATATAAATCAAACAGCAAGGGAGAGTATATAAAAAGTAAAATCAACTGCAATGACCAAAGAACTGAAAAAGAGACACAGAGAAAAAAAACCAAATTGGATTAGAGTGAAATAAATTATAACGATCAAAAGGCTCATTAAGATGTCAAGGTCAAAGGTGAGAAAGTACGTTGGAGAAGAACGAACTCTTACTGTCAGTTTGTTTAGGTAATAAAATTCATAGAGCAGGAAAGAATATGCGTTGGAGTAAAATATCTAAAAAAAGATGGGGGAAGAAAGCGGGGGAAGGGGGAAACATTGGAATAAAAATGGGAGATGAATGCTTATTGATAATAGCAGCAAGATTAGAAGTTATTGAAAAGCAGAAAAACAAAATAAATAAAAAAAATAAGTGAGCAGGAAATTATGTTGGTTTCAGACTCCGATTCCATTTAGAAGTAGAGAAAGGATATTTGTATTTTCCATTCAATTGCGTAAATACAGTTAGTGCCTTCAGAAGAGGGTTTTCGTGGGTAGCAATGGTATTGGAGAAATTTCTAGAAAGTTTTGTAATATAGTTGTCAATAGAATCAATTTTTAAATCTTGATGAATTGTAGAGTTGCGGACAAACCAGGATGCACCAGTGATGATACGAAGAAGTTTGTTTTGAATAATTTGTACAGAATACTTGTTAGATTGTGAAGCTAGTACTCAGGTTGAATGAAAAAGTGGTAACTCACTTCGCGAAAAAACTTAAAGGTGGCGCTGCAGGCTTTTTTTTTTTTTTTTTTATTATTATTATTTCGAAAACCGAAATTTCTTATATTAATAAAATTGTTCGTAAACAAGCATTCTAGATTGGTCAAGTTGCTATTCCGCAATGTTGTTATTATATTGGTGACTTGATGGAGTGCCTTGGTCACGCAGCGACCACACCTCCACTTGGCGAATGGTGAGCAGTGACTTGTGGTCGAGCCCTTTGCCAAAAGGGATAGAAAAATTAAATAAATCAGAGGAATAAATGTTCTAACATCAGAGAACAAAAAACAAAAAGTAAAAGACAAAAAAAGTAAAAATAAAAGAGAATAAAATAAAAAATAAAATAAAATAAATCCGAGGAATAAATGTTCTAACATCAAAGAACAAAAAACATTACAATTAAGACAGAAAGTAAAAGTTACAAAAAAGAAGAGTAAAAATACAAAGAGAATAAAAATCTAAAATAAATTCTATTTGATAAACAAAAGTAACAAAAAATTAAAATAATAAGCACTGATGATAAATCAATAGCAAAATGCAATAAAAAGAAAAACATTAACGAGGCGCAAAAAAAACAGAAGAGCAACAGCGAAATCGAAAATATAGACAGACATAACAACCCATAAATTATTGTAAGAACTATAGTTCCAGTCTTCCGTACCGGGACTTTATTTAAATATTATAGTTTAAAAACACGCTTTTAGAGTTAATCGAACTAAAAAGTAAATAAATTATAGTTTAAAAACACCTTTTTAGAGTTAATCAAACTAAAAAGTAAAAAATAATTGTTAACTTAAGAATAAAGTTACTGACGAGAAAATGAATGTCACTGTTCTAAAAGCGTGGCGTGCTTTGTATGACATTTTCTCTGCATTTCGGAATGAAACTAGTGAAAAATTATAACGATTGATATCGAGCTGCCCCCGCCACAGCGAAACGTCAGAAATAGCATTTTGCCTAGTGAAGTTCCGCTTCGAGTTAAAAGTTGGTCAACTCGAAGAGAAAGTTCACTAGGCATAATGCTATTTCTGACGTTTCGCTCTGAAAGGGTGGAAAAATTTTTCTTGCTTGCTACATGAATCTTCAACGCTGTACGCCTCGGTGGGTACGAACCTTAAGATTGCAATCTACTTTTTCATTTATCTGGGGCCGCAGTACGCAGCCCCAACTACCAAAAATTATGCACCCCAGCACCCACAGTTTGTGGATGTGGCGAACGTCAGCCCATCGAAGTGCAATGATGGGCCTCTGCTCGGGAGATCCCCTTCTTGATCGGGAAATCTTCCAGTGCAAGCACACTGGAGACAGTGCAGAATTTAAAGTTTACATAGAACTAATGTTTATGAAAAAGTGGTAAAACTTTTGTTATTAAAATTCGAATGATGTTCTTTAAAACTAACATCAAACACATGTTTTTTTTTTTTTTTCATGGCAATATGAGTATTACTATCTTCATTGTTTTTTTCCCTCCTGATTTACCCGATATATAAATACTAATTAGTGAAGTAATGTAGAAGTATACCATTTTTTTACTGTGTTATTTTAGCAGCTGGCAAACACTTAGACAGCTGTCTTGGATGCCTTAAGGCAAGCGCTGCACTGACGTTACTCACTTCACATTACAGAGGGGGCGTGTGTAACTTGAAGATAAGCAACAGACGCGGAGTAACAATGCCCCAACAACGTTCACATTAGGCCGGGACCTACGATTTAAAGTGCATCCCGAGCCACTACAAACATCCATGGCACCGCCGGGACTCGAACCCCAAACCTGTGGTACCGAGCGCTAGCCACTAGGCCACTCAGGCCCATGTTTTTAAATATTAAAGTGAATTTTGATGTAATATACTGAAAGCCGATGAATTGTATGAATTCTTGTAAGTAAACTTTTATCGGTCTTAGTGATACTTTCGGTTTAAGCAATCGAAAAATCTACTTGAGGTATCCTTCATAATAACGAAAAAATTACAAAGTATCTTGATAAAGGTAGCGCTCCAAGCATTTTTATGTGATATACATTAGTTCACAAAATGGTCTTTCTACAAGTTTTCGTAACGTAACGGTAGGTGTTTAGTTGGAGTACCAGGGAATTTCCCGTACCTCCATATCAATAATTATTATTAAAAACATAATTTTAAAATCCAAAACATGAGCTAAAGAAAGAATATTAAACGAGCCCATACTCGGAGAGAATTTACAGGAGTAAAAGTTAGTAAATACAAAATTTAAAATAATAGTTCACATAAGTATTTAAAAATAAAAACTGCGGCAATTAAAAGGAGTTAAAAAAAAAACCGTTACGAAGCCACGAAAACTTCTGGCTGGCTGAAGAGAAAGAGAAGAATTCTTTTAGCCACGGGGAATGAACTGAAGTCTTGAAAGTAAATAGAACGCGGGCGTTTTTCGCATGGCGCGTGGTCGGATCATAACACGGGAGATTTAGCAGCGTTGGATTACTACAAGTTTTCCTGATATTATTAAGATGAAAGGATAATTGGATAGGTAAATGATCACTATCAAAAGGATCTGTATGAATTAAATGTATTAAATATCAACACTGGCAATAGAGAGTTCGAAAAGAGATAAAGAAGAAAGAGTAATGTCAGTTGGAAAGCTGGCGTGAAGAATATTTAAATTATTATCAGGGCCGGATTTAGATGAAAAGAGGCCCTAGGCTATTCAAATTATGAGAACCTTTCACCTCCCATTTTTAAGTTTGCAAATTACTTATTATGTTTATTATTCATATGTGTAGAATTCCTCCTTAGTTTTGATTCAGTGTTTACTGTTTTTAGAATAGTGTAATTCTAATTTTGCTAACGATTTGAATGTAGGCCCCTCTTGATCTTGAGGCTCTAAGCTGAAGCCTAGTTAGTCTATAGGAAAATCCGGCCCTGCCTGTAGGTTATTATATACGAAGAAAACTAGCATAAATACAAATTAACACAAACTGTACTCGCATTAAATGAGTTAAAGTTAAAATTTTACTTACAAAGAAAAAAAAAAAACATTAAAGTTAGATAAATATAAAAAATGATAAAACAGTTAGAAGCCTATTCCAGGATGCATGTACAGTGATCAATTAGTTAAGTGGTCAGAAATCGCCTCAGAATTCACTTTCTAAATTATGTTTGAATGTGCATAAATCTCATAGATGGCGCTGCAAGTTACTCTAACATTTAAATAAAGAATTCAAAATGAAGAAGTACAAGGCTTATGTGGGAAAAATATATAATAATATGATATCGGAATAATGAGAATAGGGTTCCATCGGCCCATTGTAGGGGCAACGGGCGTACCGGTTACGGAGTTCCATGGTGGCTTTAAGAGCCACAATACCTCCACATCTTAATTTAGTTAAAACATTTGCACAAAATGGGGTTGCTTAAAATTAATGAAAATGATAATCAAAGGGGTTTAAGTTAAGAAAACACCTCCTGCTTGCTAACAATTAAAGCAGGAGATCGAAAAGGCTAAGCTATCGGTACAATTAGGAGTCCGTTGACGATGCCCAAAAATAAAAGATTAGAGTTTAACAATGTTAAAGTGAAATAAAATAAAAATAAAGAATTAAAGATTAAACAAAATTGCAAAAGGGATGACACAAAAATATATACAGAAGGTTGACATACAAGTTGTAAACACAACTTGTTTACATGTCTGGGTTGATAGGCACTCCAATAGATGGCGCCATCAGTATTACAATACTCAGACCTAACCGAGGTTAGGAAAAACACATTTTATTTTTTTTTTTTTTGTATAAATAGAGAATAAAAAAGATTTAAAAATTTCGCGAATAGCGAGCAGCTAAAACTTAGAATTGAAAAGCTTAGAATTTACAGTTAAAAGAAAAGATTTAAAACAAAGTTAAGGATTTACAGTAAAATGTAAACAATGCAACAAAGGTTATTGACAATTAAGAAAAATAATCAAACTGTTAAGAAAATTAAGTGAAACTATTAAAATAAGCAAACAATTAAATAATAAAAGTAATTAAGAAAAGTGAACCATTAAAAATTTAAAAAAAATTTAAAATTACAGCTTAAAGAGTCAGATAGCCATGTTTTGATTTAAGTTGCACATCGTAGCAAATAAAAAGTTTAGATTTAAGAATTTCCTGATTTGGAATATGTTCAAGATTTGCATACAAATTTTTGGCAAGTTTGAACGTAAAATTTTGAATAAATGGGAGGTCAAGACTGTGATGAATGTCATCATTTCTAAAGTACCAAGGAGAATTTGTGGTCATTCTAAGAAGTTTATTTTCTAATCTATTGATATAATTAATTTGGTACTTTGCAGCAGAACTCCAAACCGGGCAAGCATAAGTTATGATGGGCCGCATATAGTACATGCAAATTATTAGTTTATTTTCAAGGGAAAGGGCGGAACTTTAGTTAATAAAAGGGTATAACATGGGTAAACAAACATTATATTTGGTTTTAACATGGTTAATATGTTTAGCATATATTAGTTTACTATCAAGATAAACCCACAGATATTTAGCATGGTTAGTCCAGTTGATTAAATAAATAAATATTAGGAGCGAGAACTTTTCTCTTCGTGAAGAGTACAGCTTCTGTTTTATCTACATTAATTTTTACTTTCCACCTAGTAAGCCAAGTTTCGAGATTTTAAAAATAATTAGTGTAAGTGTTTTGTAGTTCAAGAGTTGTTTTGGAGGTTGCTACAATGGCTGTGTCATCTGCGTAGACTCCTAGTTTAATTTGATTAGTTTGTGGTGTGTCATTAATGTAAAATTTAATAAGAATGGGTCCTATTAGTGACCCCTGTGGCACGATTGCATTGATGTTTCTGTATGAGGATAGAGTGTTGTTTACTTTTACCGCGAAAGATCTGTTGATATTTGCAAGTGCAAAGCAAAGTTGTGTGATTTATCGGAGTACCGGGGGAATAATCCCCACACCTCCAGTTAACAAATTAAAATTAAGCTGCATAATAAGAAAAAATCAAAAAATTATAAAAAATAAAAGAATTAACATTAAGAAAGCAGCATTGCTCTTAAAAATTTAAGTGTTTTACTATAAAAACAAATACTAGGAAGAAGGATAGAATTTAAAATTAAGTTTAATCTTTGCACAGTGCATAAATAGTTGAAATCTCTGAATTTAAGAGGGAAAGTAAAAAGGAAAGATGGTGCAAGCAACACGAAGATGGTACAACTGCCCAAGGGCAAGGGCAAGGCTGGTTATGTTAGGGACTACCTGGGGAAAATATCCCCCTTACATCCATATTAAAATTAATGAGAGATATCAGAATTAAGTGCTTGTACAAAAAATGAAAATAGATAAAATTGAGGAAGAGTCACAGGCTCTTTGAGAAACTAAATAAAATCAAATTTAATAGAAAAACAAATAGAAATTAATAGGGATACCAATTGCACGTTGCCTGACCAATTGAAGAGTGAGACGTCTGAAGTGGGCGGAGCTTGCGTGTCAGCAAGCGTTTAGCTGCGGTGAGGAGCTTACGTCCAGGCCCGCTTAGGTGTAAACAAACATTGCTGTTTGCGGTTTGAAAGGGTTAGAAGTATAGATGGTTGAATTGAGTAGGTTATAAGAGATAGATTGAATTGAGTAGGTTATAAGAGATAGATTGAATTGAGTGGGATATTTTAAATGACAGAATTAAGAGTAAAAATAATTAGAAGATTAAATTGAGAGTTTAACAAAATAATTGAAATGGGGGTGAATTAGTTAAACAGGAAAGCACCATACTTTTCAGGATAATGCAGTATTTTCATCCAAGCAGTTGGTTTTCCTGATGGCGGGTAGTGCAGCTCTATAGGCTATTAGTAGGAGAGGGTCCATTAACTTCTTCCTGGTGAATAAGTTTTAGTAGTGTGGAGAATAAGTCCACTTCGGTTGGGTTTTTTGGGAGTTTGCTGGAACTGATAGTTGAAGGATGAGCTTGCTCATTCTGGTTGCTAATGATATTAGCGTAAGAGCGTTTAAGCCTTCTGATGAATTTTGGCGATTTATCGAATTTTCTTCGAGGTAAATCTTGGTTCTTGGCTTTTGTGGAGGGGTTGGTTGTGTCCATTTTTGCTGTGGAGGATTCCTCTTTGGGAAATTCGGGCATCCTCTGTAAAGGCTGCATGGCTTCCCTGGCAGTTGATGCACTTCCTTTCTGCACCCGGTTTGAGATTGCATTCTTTTGTGGGGTGGTCTCCGGCACAGACCCCACAGTGAACTTTTAGAAAACAGTTTTCGCTGCTGTGGTAGAACCCATAACATCTTTGGCATTGTGGGACGATATTTCGTCCCCTGTACTTTCCACGGTGACTCTGATACCGTGAAGGGATGATATCTTTAGGATTTCATCTGCTACCAGTGAGTTGGTGATTTTGATGAGAAACAGGGGGAGGGGTTGTTTAGTCCTTCCGCTGGTAAGTTGGGCAATGTTCAGTATCTTGAACTTTTCCGGATCTAGGGCAGCTGCTATGTCCACCTTGTTGGTGCACATCGGGAGTCCTCTAATCACAACTTTTAGGGGGTATGCTTCTTCAAACTGTAACATTTGAAGAGAACATTTCTCTTGATTAGGGTTAGCTTGAGTGTTTCGTAGTCTCTTTCCGATTTCACCGTTAATTTTAGGAATTGTCCTTTGGACAAAGAGATGACTAAGCTTTCGACCATTGAAGTCAGGACTTTGCAGGTCTCTGGCCATGATTCATTGGGGGTGATGAAGAAGGGTGGCATATGCTTCTTCTTTTCCGGCATAGCTGCGCTATTTTCTGCATCCATTTGGTCTAACGGAGAGAATTGGTTTTTGATTTCGGGTCCTTTGATGTTTGGATCCTGGGTTTGGTCTCGGCAGGTGAGTCTTTTTGGTGGGATTTGGTATGGTTCCTCAGTTGGACTGGGCTCATTTTGATTTCCCTCTGAAGTGTCCATAATGACTTCCTCAGCGGTTGGGGTAGCTTGGGTTGATGCCACTTCATTTGAAGGGTTTGGGATAATGTTTCTTTTCGATGAGGAGGGCTTGAAGTTCCTCAGATGAGTTTGGGTGAGTGGTATTATCCTGTAGGACAACCTTTAAGTTGGATCTGTAGCTATCAGCGTAGAAGGTGAGCTGACTTCTTATTTTGGCTGCACTTTCACTGCTTGGGTCTGCTTGGCTCAGGCTTTTTCTAGCTTGTCCAGCGCTTGTCTACTTGTGACGGCCATCTCTAAAGCATCCTTATGAATGGCTTCCTTGATTTGGTCAGCTGTCGGAGCTGTTTCTTTAGGTGGTGGGGTTTGGATTCCTCTAGGTCGGATGTTTTAACTCCGAACAATGAGAAGATTTCCTCCAGGACATCCATGTGCTCTGGAATTTGCTTTATCCTCAGGTTTCCTGATCAGTTTATTTTCCAGGTGCTCGGAGAGCTCTTTGGCTTTAATTCTTAAGGATTCATACTTTGGTGAATCTGGTTTGCATTTCTGTAGCTCTTTCATCAGGTTGTTGATTTCTATTCGCGTCTTGACGGCGTCATAGATAACTTTGGCATTTCGGCGGTTGAATTTGTTCTCCCTGGTGAGGACAGAGTCCACCAGATGGCTCCACAGGTATTCCCTTTTGGATTTCGTCCTCTGAGGGTTTCGGCATCTCAAAAAAGAGTTAGTGGGGCTTGATTAGAGCAGAATAATTCGCAATTTGACATAGAAGTATGAGAAAAACTCCGGCGACACTAAAAGCGGTCTCTTCTGTTGCCATTGTGATTCTGGCGCGATTACGCTAAACACGCTTTTATACTGTCGCTATAAATCCCACCCATCACCAAGCGGAGCAGTCTCCTGATTCGCTACACCTCGCGACAACGAGTATAAATTCGACTGTTTCGCCGTCCATATCAAACATTTGCACTCATTCAGTCAGTCAGACGATAGCAAATGGCTCGTACCAAACAGACCGCTCATAAGAGTACCGGAGGCAAAGCTCCCCGCAAACAGCTGGCTACAAGGCTGCTCGAAAGAGCGCCCCAGCTACAGGAGGAGTTAAGCCCCATCGTTATAGGCCAGGAACAGTCGCTCTGAGAGAGATCCGTCGTTATCAGAAATCTACTGAGCTTCTCATCTGCAAACTTCCATTCCAGCGTTTGGTGAGAGAAAATCGCTCAGGATTTCAAAACCGATCTCAGATTCCAGAGCTCCGCTGTCATGGCTCTGCAGGAGTCTAGCGAAGCTTATTTAGTCGGTTTATTTGAAGATACCAACTTGTGCGCTATTTCACGCTAAGAGAGTTACTATTATGCCAA
>BPLR01019026.1:0-29706 GCA_021605095.1 Caerostris extrusa | reverse complement strand
GAAAGTGTGTAATATTTTGATATTTTTTAAATTGCAGCTTGTTATTCACATTGTATTTGCATATCATACTTTAGAGTTCAAACTATTTTTCAGATTTATTATGTATATACCTATAAATAATACCCCATAATAATGAATAAGAACACAAGCACAGTTTCTAAGCCCAAGCTATTAGGATTTTAGATTTTTTTGAAAAAAAAAGAAAAAAAAAGATAATTTGGATGAAATTTAAGTAAATGATAGCATTAGATGGTTTGCCATTTCGAGTGTTTTTTGTGATATTTACATTCTCTAATAAAACTGGCAAATAAAACAAAAAACAGCATGTGTTTTCTTTTCCAAAATTTTACTACTGGTATTAAAACCGGTATCCCGGTATTAAGATTCAAAAATACTGAATACCTGGTATTGAACTTTTGGTCCGATATTGCAATCCTAACTAACTTCTATTTTATTACTACAAAAAAAAATTTTAAGATTTTTTTAAGATTGATACGAGTATTAAAGACCACATTATTATTGTGTTGTTGTGTGTGCAGGTTGGGTAACCAGATTGTAACTGGAGGTGTTGGGTTTATATATACTGGGGCACAGGCTTGGAGAACTACAGCTTTATTGACACACCACAAACACCACACACATACAATTAGAAATACACTATTTA
Source organism: Caerostris extrusa (assembly GCA_021605095.1). Lineage (NCBI taxonomy): Eukaryota > Metazoa > Arthropoda > Arachnida > Araneae > Araneidae > Caerostris > Caerostris extrusa. Next base: position 29,042 of record BPLR01019026.1, on the reverse strand, counting down.
ACACATTTAAAGACAGATGAATACATCGTGGAAGCACTTCTACTTCATTGTCGAAAACCGATTCTTGAATTATGCAGATGTAAAGAAATATACTTCTGCGAGAACCTCTAGTCCAACTAATACGCAAGATTCCAAATATATTTCCTCCGGGTGAGGTGAGCCTGTAAACTAAACGTTTCTCAACAGAAGCGGATAGTTGTTCTGTACTTCCTTTTGGGTGAGAGTCTCGAGGCCTACTAACCATGTCTCCTGAGCACCCCAAATTTTATTATAAAATGTTACTGATTGAAATTCTTTTATCTTCATAACTTTGTTCATTTTTTACCATACTTATTTTATTGCGAGGTTCTGCAGGCCAAACTAATACAGTATTGTTAAATATATTTTCTCTCTGGGTGAGAGACTATAAACTGAACATTTATCATCCTGGTTGGGTGTTGTACTTCCACTCGAATGAGAGTCACGAGGCTTCAATTGACCATTTCTCCTGAACGCCACAGGGCGTCACAGTGCGTATTAGATTGTAGTATAAAAATATTTTTTCACATGAAAATACAATACAATATTATTAAGTTAATAAAGCAAAAAAATGAGATTAAATGCAAGTTGAAAATTGTGATAGTTATAATTAATTTTTATTATTAATGTTCGCTAAAAACTTAATTTATTTTCACGAGAGCAAAGCATGCATTACTGCTCTTACATTTTATACAAATTAATTAAATTGAATGATTTAAGAATTTCTCTTTTCCTTTAAATAACAACTGCAATTAATCGAATGGGGTCTATAAATCAAATAATCACTCAAAAACAAAAAGTACACCTAACTCCACAATTTCAAATAAACAACTACAAGAAAGTGAGACCCAAAACCCACCCTAACACCATCTCCTGCCACCAAATAATGAAGCAATAATCATCCATCAATATCATAACCATAAAAATAGGGAAATAAAAAGGCTTCTTATTTTTATGCAGCATCGTCAAAGACATCTTCGCCAGTAACACATAAGAAAGAATCACTGGTTAGCACAACAATAATAGTTCCCTGCAATGGAGCCACTGGGAATCCTCAAAGTTCTTTTCATTTACAACTTACGTCGCCACTTCAGACCATTTCCCGGAACCGGAAGCTGGAATCCGCTGAATAGATTCGCTGCTCTCTCCACTTGTGGCGGTAAAGGATTGAATGCGGGGGCAAGTAGGGCAGGGTAGGGTTGGGAAGAGTTCTGATTAATGCCTGGCAATTTGCAGGATGCCTGTTGTGGGCCGTGGAATGGGTGAGAAGCACGGACTCGCATTTTAAATGGCTGCGAGATTGGTGTGGGGATGCGTGATTGGACGGATTATCCAAGGGATTTCGCCTGCGCGCTTGCGTGCGCCCAGATTTGTGGATTGTTGCTGAGGAAGCACAGAGCGGTAAAAAGTGGTGCAAAAACTTTCTGCCTAAATGGTATCGGCACTTATTTTTTGAGATCTTTTATTGCCTGGTTTACATGTAGGATGGAAATGATGGCACTGTCCGCCAACTACAGTGAAATCCCACTATTCGTCTTTCTCTGTTATACGTCAAATAATTCTACTCCAAAAGTAAAATTAAATAATGTTATTTGATTTTTAGTTTTTTACTTATCTTCATTACAAAGATACTTTCAGTTATACTTTCTTGAAATTTTCCCCTCTATCTTTTTGAAAAAGTGGTCCCAAACTTTGTGATCTAAATGATGTCGCACTTTTTTGCGGTCTGTTACTGTTTCCATTTCCAAAACAAAATGAAAATTCTGGTATGGAAATATGTATGAATATTATATACATGCCCCATTAACTACAGTTAAATATCACTTATCATTTTTTATTCGCCCTTCTCTGTTATAAGTCAAACAGTTTGGCGTAAAAGTAAAATGAAATAATGTTATTTGATTTTTGCATTTTGTCTTTTAAAAGGATATTTTCAATTATACTTTCTGAAATTTTCCCTCTAATTTTTAAACAGTGTTACAAAACTTTCTGGTTTTAATGGTGTCACAAATCGCAGATCTTTTATTTCCCTATTTACATATAAGATGAAAAATGGTGTTCTAGTAATTCTGGAATATGTCCCATTAATTGCCTTATTTACTGTTATACCAATTTTTTTTTTATTCGTTTCTCTCAGCTATAAGTCAACTAGTTTACCAAAAAATAAAATGAAATAATGCTATTTAATTTTTTTTTTTTTTTTTTTTGTCCTTTATTACAAGGATACTTTCAGTTATACTTCCTTGAAATTTTCCCCTCTTAATTTAAAAAAAAAAAATGGTGCAAAAGTCTCTGGCCTAAATGATGTCACACTTATTTTTTTGAAGATCTTTTATTGCTGTATTTAAGTATAAGATGAAAATTTGTATTCTTGATAATTCTGGAATATGTTCCATTAACTGTCTTATTAACTGTTACCCAATATTTTTATTTGTATCTCACAGTTATAAGTCAACTAGTGTGCCCAAGAGCAAATGAAATAACAAAGTTATTTTATTTATTTTTTTTATTTTATTAATTTTATATTATTGATCTTTATTACAAGCATATTTATTGTACTTCCTCAAAATTTTTCTAAAATATAAAGAAATCGTAAAATAGATTAAATATAATAACTATTTTAAATTATCCATTTGAAGAATAACTCATATTCTAAAGTCAACAACTCACAAAATATATATATGCAATATATTAAGTATTTAACTAAAGTTATCAATCTAAAGTTAATTTATTCTAAAAATTAACAATTTCCTAAAATAGATAATTTAAATACAACTATTTCAAATTATCAACCTAAAGAATAACTTATTCGTAAAAAGATATATGCAATATATTAAGTATTTAAAATTATCAGACTAAAGAATAACTTATTCTAAAGTAAAAATTATTAAAATAGATTTATGCAATATATTAAATATTTAAAATTGTCAATCTAAAGGATAACCTATTAAGTCAACTATTCGTTAATATATATATATACAATGTATTAAGTATTTAAAATTATCACACTAAAGGATAACCTATTCTAAAGTCAACAAATCTATGCTATATATTGCTATTATTTCAAATTGTCATTCTAAAGGATAACTCTACCGTATCGTACCCTGTATTGGAAAGATAACCTATTCGTAAATATATATATATATGCTATATATTAAGTATTTACAATATATCGCTCTTAAAGGATATATTCTAAAATAAAGAATTTTAAAACAAATTAAATATAATAACTATTTCAAATTGTCCATTTAAAGGGATAACCTATTCAAAATCAACAATTCTTAAATATATATATATATTGGGTTGCACATATATATATATATATATGCAACATATTAAATATTTAAAATTATCATTCTAAAGGATAACTTATTCTAAAATCAATAATTTGTTAAAATAGATAATTAAATACAGTAACTGTTCAAACTTATCAACCGTTCAATGGATAACATATTTTAAAGTCAACAATTCACTAGCATTTTTGTTGACAATTCTAGTAAATGGGTCACGTCGCACCCACCAAGGGGGCTGTAAGACGAAGATTAATCGAACAACTCTTGGCGGAAGATGTACAACCCTTACCGAACAACATCCTTGTTGGCCCCACCAGTTGATTCCCCTCTCTCGACATGGCAAACGAGATTTGATGCTTCGGGATCGGGAGGATATGCAAGGGTGGGATTCCATTATTCTTAAATACGGGCTTCGTCCACTATCTAGCTCTGGTTCCGGTTCCTCTGGAAGGAAAGGGGAAGGGAAGGAACCGGTTGCACGACTGGACCAGCGTCGCTTGACAGAGATGGACATCGTTCACCAAATCTTATTTAGAATTCAAATAGGGATGGAAGGGGGAATGTTCGGACACAAGTGGCCGTGACTCCCCACCCCTATCTGGGGGACAGAGTGGTCATTCCGGCGCCTTAATGTGGCTCAATAAATTTAAGCGCGTCCACTGTGTGTCCGAAAAGGGTTGAGGGGACATCTTGAATGAATTAAGGGCATATAACTGATGTCAGTTCGAATTTTGGACCGCACGTTTGCTCGGACATCATATTGTGTGGGTGTCCATGGAAGTGGACGCTTGGCCAGAACAACTTGTCACGATTGATTTTAAGGACCGGGCTTGAGTGAAGGGAAAAATGGACTTAATAAGGGTGAGGGCATGCTTTAGAGTAGCTGGTTATAACGTAGCGCATCATTTCACTTCAGTTACTCTTCAGTTGCTGTGTGGTACAATGGAAGGTCATTTGTATAAAGTTTTTAATTATAATGAAATTCGGAGCAGTTGCTTTAGACAGAGAAGACCTCAAAAGACCATTGGTCAGAGAGTATAATGAATATGGATTAGAGTCTGGATGACTCAGATAATGATCCTCTGTTTCATATGTAAAATGACTCTTGTTGTAAGACTAAATAACTAAATACTTAAAATACAGAAAGGAGGGGGAGCATTTTGACTGGAAAAGACCACTACGAAAATGAATTTGGGATTAGTGAATTGTAAATAAGTAATAAGACAGTTACTTTTCTATAATTACAAAGTCCCTTAAATTATACCTTATTTTATTTACTTTATTAATTTTAATGCATATGGTAGAAAATATTTCCTTATGCGCATACAATCAGTTACGAATAAAAGATAAATTATTATATAAAAAAATCAGTAGTAACTATTTATCTAACTAACTAACGCTTTCAAGTTTTTTAAGACTTATTTAATTAAATGCAATTAATATTTGAGTATTTTATAAATGTTAAGATTTTTGCATAATACTGATAAATTCTTAACATGGAATGAATATTGATTTTCAAATTTAATAAAAGTAATGCCTTGTCCCAAATATATAAAGCAATTGCATTAAATGTTAAAAGGGAACACATCGGATATTTTAATGGAAATATTTAGATATACATCTCAATAAAGAGTCACCATACTAATGAATTTCATTTTTGATCTCATTTACCTATTATTTAGTAATTCATATTTTAAAAAATATCCCATGTATTCCTTTATACGCTAAACCCTCACTTATACATCAACGTCATGGGCCTATTAAAAAAGACATATAAGCAAGAAAAATGCACAAATAAAAATCAGGATTTTAGATTCAGTTGAAAAATAGTATGAAAAAGAGTATGGCATTTTATTAAGAATTAATGGTTATATTATTTCAATTTGAAAATTAAATCTTCATTAACTTCAAAATACAATATACACTCAAGAGCCAAAACATTATGACCACCTGTCAATAACGAGTTGGCCCACCTTTGGCGCGCAACACAGCTTCAACCGCCTTGGCATGGATTAATACCACCACTTAATACCAGTTAAATACCACTTCCACCTGATCACGTGCCTTCCACCTCTGCCAGGCGAGTTCATTTGCAAAATGTAGGGGTGGTCATAATGTTTGGCTCTTGAGTGTATATATATATTGTATTTTGTAAATATTTTATGTAGCATATTTAGTTTTAAGTGAAAAAAATTATGTTAAAAAATTAAAAAAAATTAATTGCCGTTAATTTAGAAAATTAAAAATTAATTTAGTTTTAATAAAGAGTTAAACATTATGTTATTTAACAATTGCCCCGTGTGTGGGTCTGGATTAGATTAAGCCCACTGTAACATTTGCATGTCATAAAAGGCGACTCAAATGGGAACCCAGTGTCCGAGAGTATAACCGGTTGGGGTAAAATCAGACTTCTTCCTTTGGGCCCCATATTTTTGTGCCGCAAGGTCAAGGACAAAAAAAAGCTGCATTTTTTATCCTTTATCATGACTCGTCACACCAGGGTTCATGGACTTGGTTTAGATGTTGCTGCCGACAAAGTGGGAAAAGAAACAGGGCTTACTTTTTGATAGCCTCACATTTTTAGCGACTCTACATACATTATGCCAAGACTTTACATCATGTGTGAATGTTATTAACATCATGTTATCTTTAGGCAAACCTGATTTTGGATTTAACCATACAATAGGGTGTGGGGTAAAGTCAGACTTCTTTGTTTGGGTGCCCCATGTCTTTGTACCGCAAGGTCAAGGACAAAAGAAGCTGTATTTTTACCCTTTATATTGACTTGTCTTTTAAGACACATGGGTTCATGAACTTGGTCTCGATGCTGTTGTCGACCAAGTGTTATAAGAAACAACAACACAGAACTGCACTTCGTAATTCCTCCTTGTGAGGGCGTCCATGGGTTCACACCTACCTTCCAATTAATCGAACTCAACGGAAATGCTTTCAGGACTACGAATATAAGGTGCCCATTCTCTGAAGAAGGAAAGGGGATTGCATAAAAACATTCTCCATGTTTTGTCAAACACACTACAAACGAATTATATACATAAACATTTATAAGTTGTTATAACTATGTGTTGGTAATACAAAGCGGATGACATGAATTGCAAGGCATACACTGCGTAAAAAAAAATAGAAGGACAGTGTTTTTTTGCCAATTAATATCTCTTATTTTCTCCTGACTACCAGATATTTATGCAGATTTAGTTTAATGACCCTTTTTTTCATTTTAGGCAAAAATTAAACAACTGCCACTAATACTAATAATAAAATTATTATATATAATTTCCGATGCGTAAAAAAGTAGAAGGACACTTGCTAATATATTTAATTTAGGGGAGTTGTTCTTTAGTTAAATAGTGATTTTGTACTTTGTTTTATCCTTTTCTGTCAAAAAAATATAATTTGTTTAAAAGTTACGCTGTTTCTCCGTTCTCAGAAATGCCTAAAGGAATACCTTTGAACGATTTTCAAGAAGGCCAAATTTCCGCATTTCAAAATGATGATGTAAAGGTGTCAGAGATATTGCTCGATTGTTGCAGGTGAGCCTCAATACAGTTTCAAACTTTATCAGAAATCCTTATAAAAATGGAAAGAAAAAGAAGACTGGTAGACAGAAAAAGTTAACTCCACGTGATGAAAGAAAAACTTGTTCGTGTGCTTAAGAAGAACAAAGGAAGTGTTTCAAAGGCAAGAAATCAAGCAGTACTTAATCATGTGACAAGAAACAAACAATTTACAACTATATTAAAAGATCTAAAAATTCATTTTCAAAAACGGAAGCATCATCCTAAGTGGACACAAGCTCACATTGATGACCGTTTAGCGTGGGCTAAGTAGCACATGTTCTGGACTACAGAATGGACTTCTGTGATATTTTCCGATGAAAAGACATTTAACTTAGACGGTCCAGACGGATATCAGCACTACTGGCATTGTCTGGGGAATGAAAACGAATACTATTCAACACGACAAATGGGAGGAGGAGTTGAATGGTTTGGTTGGCTGTTGGATACGGAGGAAGGACAAGTCTGGTTTTCTTAAATGGTAGGCAAAAACATACAGACCACATTCAAGTGGTGAATTCCGAGCTTCTTCTTCATGGCTCTGACTTGGGGGTGAAGAGTGGAAGTTTCAGCAAGACGGAGCTTCCATTCATACCGCGACAGGAGTCAAAAATTGGTTCCTAACAAATAATGTGGATGTTTTACCATGGCCTGCCAAAGTCCTGACCTTAATATAGTGGAAAACATCTGGGCAATGCTAGTTCGTCGAGTTTGTGCTGATGGAAGGCAATTTGATTCGCTAACTCAGCTTCGAAGCATTGAATGACTCGTGGGACAATTTTTTGTCAAACAGAAGTTCAATCTCTATACAGTTCACTTCCAAACAGAATATTTGAAGTTATAAAGGCCAATGGGAAGAACATTCCTTATTAAAATCACTATTTTTCATTCATTATAATGCTGTCCTTCTTCTTTTTTTACAAAGTTTCAAAAAAGAAAAACTATTTTTGTTGCCATTAATATTTTATGTTTGAATATCATAATTCTGATGTTAAAATTGTATTTTTAAAATATTTGTAAAAATATTTCTAATAAAAATTTTAGTAAAAATAAATATTTTTCGGTTATTGTTACAAAAATCAAGTGTCCTTCTACTTTTTTTACATAGTGTACATAGTGTCGTTAATCAAAAGGTTTGGCAATTTCTGACAAAATCATTATAAGGTGATGTGGTATAAAGTTCGGTGATTTTACGTTCATTTCGTCTCTCTCGAAATCAACCGATCGGATTCTTCCGCCTTTATGCAGCAAAAGTCACAACAATTACTCTACACCCTTGGTATTCTCAGGGGCTGTCGTGTTGGGAAAAGAGAAAGGTTTACTAATTGTGGACGCTGCCAGTGCATCGGACGAACGAAGGGTGGTTTATGGGAAGGACTGTTTAATTTGCCTGCACTTCCACACGATAAAATTCGGAGGGCGACGCAAAGTTTAATTAGGTGGCTTAACGTAATTAACTTTCTTGAGCAAGGGGTAATAAATATCGAAAAGGTCGCCAAGTTGAATTCGGGCTCTGGGAATTGTTCATTGCTAAATGAATTCATTTAAAGATACTGCGAATTAAAATAACTCTGATCGGGAAATACATTAAGGATAATGATTCTTATTTTTTAATATATAACTGTATTAAGATTTCTAAAATAATTACAACGTTTTGATATTTATTTATATTAGTTCAATACAGATTGTTTTTATATAGTATACACAGTATTTTTATCTAGTATTCATTATTTTAAAAAGCAGTATTTTTTTTATTGGTGTATTAAAATGGGTTGTATTTGTGGTACTATTCTATTTCTAACAGTTTCTGTTGTTGTTGTTGTTATCGTTTCCCCTGAAGAGTACAAGAAAATCATGTATCGTGTTACTCCCAAATAATATTGTCTCTGTTGATTGCCAGCTCTGGGTATTCATCCTCTTCCGAGGAGGGTCCAGGCAATGCATGGCTGCTGCAACGATTGGGCAATCAAAGACATGATGAGGTAAGCTCGACCTCAAGACAGTTACCACATTTTTGGTATTTTCTTAAGGCGATTAGCAGAAATGTTCATATTTTTGGGGTGCTTCATCCTTAGCTTTGTGAGAATAGTAGCTATTTTGCTGTCTGTATTTAGTTCTGTAATTTGGTATTTAGTTTTGATCTTAAAAGGAATTACAAGTTTAGATGCTGCCAAGGCATTTGCATTTGCAAGGGAAGGGGAATGACAGTCTGAACTGAGTGATTTCTTCAATATCAGTATGCTTAATGTTCATTGAGATGAGTTATTTGGTCAATATCAATGTGATTAATGTTATGAGTTATTTGTTCAATATCAATATGCTTAATGTTCACTGAGATTAGTTATTTTGTCAATATCAATATGATTAATGTTCATTAAGAGGAGTTATTTGTTCAATATCAATATGATTTATGTTCAAAGAGATTAGTTATTTGGTCAATATCAATATGATTAATGTTCATTGAAAAGAGTTATTTGGTCAATATCAATACGTTCCACTGAGATGAGTTATTTGGTCAATATCAATATGAATAATCATTGAGATGTGTTATTTGGTCAATAATATTATGATTAATATTCATTGACATGAGTAATTTGGTCAATATCAATATAAATATGATTAATGAGTTATTTGATCAATATCAATATGATTAATGTTGATTAAGATTTAATTGGTCAATATCAATATGATTAATGAGTTATTTGGTCAATATCATTATTGAAGTACTTAATACATACATCAAAAATAATGTGAAATTTACAACATCAACATTTTCAATAACAGCTGAAGAACGGATGTTCTACTAATATTAATTCTTTATCCAAAATAAAAATTCATAGCATTAGAATCAATGGCCAAAAATCAAACAATACATTTCAAAACTGTAGCCATAATTAAATCTCTCAAACTCATAACTCATCATGACATCCACAAAACGCAGGCTTCAAATCTCTAATAATCCAATTCAAATCGGGACCTAATGAAAATATCCAGAACAATCAACGTCCCTTAATGACATCTCACCACCAGAGGGAAGATGTCTTTTACGTAAAACCTTTTGATACGCCATTTTCTAAAGACATCGCACTAACTCAATAAACCTCTGCTGTTTAGTATCATCACATCATCCCCTGCACCCCGCACACCCCCACCAACATCCAATCACGATGCGCTGAAACTTCTGGAACGAAGACTAACTCTCCCAATTAACTGAGACATCTTGGCACAATAAATGTTTATTAACCCTGCGTCGAGCAAATTTCATCAGAGGCTAGCAAGGATGAGATCCGTTACCACGGTGAGAGGAGACTGCCCGCGGTTACGATTCCTGCTCTTGAGCCTCTCTTTCAGCATCTTTGATCGGATGGTGTGTCCTCTCCCGGGATGTAGGGGGGGGGGTGACAGGGGTCGTCTTTGGGGTGATTAATGACGGTCCCAGTTAAAGGACGCCTGTGTTGTTACAGGGAGTCAACAATCGAGAAAAAGTTTTTGTTTGGTGTCTTTCAGATGGATATTGATGAGTTGGGGTATTGTGGAGTTGAAATTGTTTCGGGTCTTTTTCTTGGGGAAGTCTTATAGTGGATTTGGGGGATTATTGGGAAGATACTACACTAGATAATTATTCAGTGAATAAAGGGTTAAAGGAGTAAGGAATGAATGGGAAAAAAGTGAACTGAAACTGATTAGCCAAGTGTTTATTAAATTAATTTCAATGAAATATGACTATAAAATAAAATGGAAGAAATAGAAACATGCTATTAATTATTGTAAAAATTCAATTTGGTGTTTAAGAAAATGGATAAATCATTTTCTCAATATATAAATTAAATTATTTTATTAATGCTGGACAAATGAAATTAAGTGCTAATTCATTGTTGTTGTTTTTTTAATTGAGCAAAAAAAAAAAAATTGACTGTAAAAAAAAATTTTTAACATTTGATTTAAAAAAATATATAATTATCTTTTTTTTTATGAATAGAAATTATGATAGTATATATTGAAAATATGTATTTCATTTGCTATTATTTTTAATATTAAAATATTTTAAATCTAATAATATTAATAAATTATGTTGTCTATATTAACAAACCATTTTTTTTTATTATGATAGTGTCAGAATTTAAATATTTTTAATTTTTGTTAATAAACTATGTTGTCTTTATTAACAAGCTATTTTTTTTTTTTTATTATTAGAGTACCATAAAAATCTTTTCAATCTAATATTAATAAACTGTGTTGTTCTTATTAACAAGCTATTTTTTATTATTAGAGTACTATAAAAAAAAAAAATTTCAATCTAATATTAATAAATTGTTTTGTCTTTATTAAAAAGCTATTTTTTTATTATTAGAATACCATAATTTAAATATTTTCTATCTAACATTAATAAACTGTGTTGTCTATATTAACAAGCTATTTTTTTATTATTATTAGAGAGTCATAATTTAAATATTTTCAAACTATTGTATTAATAAACTATGTAGCCTGCATTAATAAACTATTTTTCATTATTAAAATGTCATAAATTAAATATTTTCAAACTAATTACTTTTATAACATATTTTGCCATAGCCTAAACGTATAAATTATACAATATGCACTTTCAGTTAATATAATTTCTCTTTACTCTATCAATGTCTATATAGTCTAATTGCTACATTGTGTATACAGTTTTATCTTTATCAATACTTATGTAGCTGACTAGAGTAATCTTTCTCTACTTTCTCTAAAAGAAAAAGTTCTCTAAATGAAACTTTTCTAAACTTTCTCTACTTTGTTCTCTAAAAACGAAACTTTTATAAACGAAAACTCTAAAAGTTCTCTAAACGAAACTTTTTATAAATTTTCTCTACTTTCTCTAAAAAGAAAAAGTTCTCTAAAACGAAAATGTTCTCTAAAACGAAAATGTTCTCTAAATGAAAATTTTCTCTAAAAAGTTCTCTAAACGAAACTTCTCTAAACTTTCACTACTTTCTCTAAAACGGAAAAGTTCTCTAAACGAAACTTTTTCTAAACTTCCTCTACTTTCTCTAAAACGAAAAAGGTCTCTAAACGAAACTTTCTCTATTTTCTTTAAAACTAAAAAGTTCTCTAAACGAAACTTTCTCTAAACTTTCCCCTACTTTCTCTAAAACGAAATCGTTCTCTAAAACGAAAAAGTTCTCTAAATGAAAATTTTCTCTAAACTTTCTCTGCTTTCTCTAAAACGAAACTTTTTATAAGCTTTCTCTACTTTCTCTAAAACGAAACTTTTTATAAACTTTCTCTACTTTCTCTAAAACGAAAATAAGCTTTCTCTACTTTCTCTAAAAAGAAAAAGTTCTCTAAATGAAACTTTCTCTAAACGTTCTCTAACGAAAATGTTCTCTAAAAAAACGGAAAAGTTCTCTAAACGAAACTTCTCTAAATTTTCCCTACTTTCTCTAAAACGAAAAAGTTCTCTAAAACGAAAATGTTCTCTAAATGAAAATTTTCTCTAAGTTTTCACTACTTTCTATAAAACGGAAAAGTTCTCTAAACTTTCACTACTTTCTCTAAAACGGAAAAGTTCTCTAAATGAAACTTTTTCTAAACTTCCTCTACTTTCTCTAAAACGAAAAAGGTCTCTAAACGAAACTTTCTCTACTTTCTTTAAAACTAAAAAGTTCTCTAAACGAAACTTTCTCTAAACTTTCACTTTTTCTCTAAAACGAAAACGTTCTCTAAAAACGAAAAAGTTCTCTAAATGAAAATTTTCTCTAAGCTTTCACTACTTTCTTAAAACGGAAAAGTTCTCTAAACGAAACTTTTTCTAAACTTCCTCTACTTTCTCTAAAACGAAAAGGTCTCTAAACGAAACTTTCTCTACTTTCTTTAAAACTAAAAAGTTCTCTAAACGAAACTTTCTCTAAACTTTCACTTTCTCTAAAACGAAAACGTTCTCTAAAACGAAAAAGTTCTCTAAATGAAAATTTTCTCTAAACTTTCTCTACTTTTCTAAAACGAAAAAGTTCTCTAAACGAAACTTTTTCTAAACATCCTCTACTTTCTTTAAAACGAAAAAGGTCTCTAAACGAAACTTTCTCTATTTTCTTTCTAAAACGAAAAAGTTCTCTAAAAAACTTTCTCTAAACTTTCACTGCTTTCTCTAAAACGAAAAGTTCTCTAAACGAAACTTTCTTTAAACTTTCTCTACTTTCTCTAAAACGAAAAAGTTCTCTAAGCGAAACTTTTTCCAAACTTTCTCTACTTCCTCTAAAGACTTCCTCTAAAACATCAGATATCATTTTTGCTAATTTTTAAAATATATACAAATAAAAACAAACTTTTTCTTAATCTTATTCCATTGAAAAATATAACATTTATTTAACAATTCATTATTCTATCATTCATTATCATTAACTGCAACTTACAGTCATTGCATTTATATAATGCAAGGGCACTATAGTGACTTCACTCAATATCTTATTATAGGACCAAGAAACCCTATGATTATGTGCTGTCCCCATGAATTAAGTGTCCTATTGTGAAGCATGGGGGGTACGTGGCGTCATACACGAAAAAGCATAACGCCCTCATTCTTTTGACCTAACTGAGTTACGAAGATTGTTTTCAGGCGCAGAGCTTGACCCGGACTTCTGGATATTAGATTAAGTGCCCGGACGAACAAACTTCCACTGGCCATTACCCCCCACTCCCTCCCTCACTGATACGAAAATATCCACCCACGCAACAAGCGGGGATCACCTACTCGCCCACGATCATTACGTCACCCCCTACCCCCAGTGAGACACAAAAGAATTCAGGGACAAAAAGAAAGAAAAAAGGGAGAGAAAAGGAAACGGCGTCTGTTTTGGTGGAGTAATCCTGTGGAAGTAATCCCAACTGGCCGAGTAATTAGGTGGCCATTGGTCAATCAGATTGAGATCGATGGGGTCATTGGGGAGTTTGGGGGTTAAGGGGGGTTGGAAAAGATTTTTTGGTGAGAAATTCGTTCGATGCCTGATTTGTGGGATGTTTCTCTGGGATAAAGTGAGTGACGGGTGTTTTTGTTAAGGTGGACAGATAAACACTTGTGAGAGTTACCATAGACACAATTAGATAAAAAGGGGTGGAGAAATTATGGTGGTTGATATAATCTTATACACTTATTAGAATTTTTTTTCTTTCTATTACTTTGATTAATGAATTATATACTTATATTTTTAACTTAGTTATATTTTTTTTATAAATATAAATGTATACAAATATATTTTTACAAAAATATAATAAAACTATATATAAAATATAATAAATTAATGGGGCCTGACGGCCGAGTGGACAGTACTCTGGCACTCGGTACCATTGATTTCGTGTTCGAATCCCGGAGGTGGCATGAATGTTTGTAGTGGTTCGGAATCCTCTTTAAACACGGTCTAATAGGGATCGTAGACCGTTGTGGGTTTAGTGTTACTAAATGCGTCCGTAGCCTATCTTCAAGCTAAACGTGCTCTCTGTATCGCCAGCATCATTATAACAACAACATAATAATAATAAATTATATTTAATTACATAAATATACTTTATAATTAAAATTTATATATATATTATGGATAGTTTTATATTTTTTTATATCGTATTTATAGCATATCATCTATGCATTAAATGTGTATATTTGTTGGAGAAATGGTATCCCTACGCACCTATATGAATAAATATTAGTGAGTCTTCCTTCCATTAAATGAAGTACAGCACTATATTATTATTTAAAATACAAATTTAATTTATTAAAATATAAATAAAAATAACTAAAAAAAAGTTGTATTCGGATGGGCGGATATACAGATTGCATATAAAATTTAGAATTTATTGTAAAAACAAAAACGCTTAGCAACAACTTTAAAAAATAAAATAAAAAAAACGCTAAAAAAACAATAGAATTGTAAAATAAAATAGAATTAAAAATAAAATTTAAAAAAACATAGAATTGCAAACGATTTTTGTTCCTTGCAAAATTTCATTTTCATTTTTAAATAAAATTGTTTTTTACTTTTACGAGACAATTTTTTAAAAGAATTTTACATAATTTAATTTTTTTTAATTATTTAATTAACAGTTCGTGAAAGAAATTTAAAAACTATAATTGAAAGTGATCAAGGACATTTTTCATCTTAATTAATGACAAAAATTGTAATTGGATAATCCGTTATACAGGTTGCCCATAAAATTTAGAATTTAATGTAAAAACAAAACTCATAATTAGAATTTTAAAAAAGAAAAAGTAATAACATTAGAATTGCAAACGATTTTCTTTTCTTGAAAAATCTCATTTTTATTTTGTAATAAAATTGTCTTTGTTTTTACCAGACGAACTTTTAATTTTTTTTAATTATATAATTATTCGTTCGTGAAAGAAATTAAAAAAAATATTACGTATAAAGAAGCCCGTGAAAGAAATTTTAAAAAAAAAGGTCGTGATCGTGAAAGAAATTTAAAAATCAAAATTGAAATGATCAAGTTCTCGAAAATTCTGCTCCGCAAAACAATACTCATTTTTCACCTTCGAAAACCTTCCTTCACTTTAGAAAATTAATATTCTTTCAAAAATGTTTTATAAATTTTAATAATTATTTAGTCTAAACAAGAAATTTTTCAACATTTCTCTATTTCTTAAAAATATCTTTTTATTTTTTTTACTTATTTAGTTGCTATTTTCAGTTTTTTAAATAAACACTAGTTGTAACTAGCCAAAAATTTTTTTGTCTAATTTTCTCTTCTACAAATTTTAAATTGGCGACTTAATGAGATCCCTCTTGGTAATAGAAATTTATTAAAATATTATAATTTAGATTTTTTTATCATTTTCTTTTCATTATCTGATGAAATACAATGCCATTCTAAACCATGGCCTTTTCACAATATGTGTTCTTATTTAATTAAAAAACAAATTATTTAATTTTAACTTTAATTTTTCCGCATAGGTTCAAAAGAAGGTAATTTTTAAAGAATTTATCTTCAAAAAATGATTAATAAATGAAACATACATTTTGAAATATTAAATTAACGATATAGATATATTTTGAATTTTATTATTATTATTATTATTAATATTATTAATTATTGATTTTTTTTTATTAAATATTATTTTGAAATATTAAATTAATGAATTCAGTCATGAAGTAGATTATATCTTTAATTTCATATAAAATATTTTCGTGCAGTGCTAGAGATAAAATCATAAACAAATAATAATTTATTTAACTAATCAAACTAAATTGATATTATTCACTTTGGCATAATCAAGCATATGGAAACCACACACAAAAAGATTTTTTTGTGTGTACGTATCGCATTATTTTATGTAATGTATTGCAATATATAATATGTTATTCATCTGAATTATTTAAGATTAAAATTAAGATTTTAAAGATATTTAACAAATGTTTGATGTTATTTAGAAAAATAAAATGTCAGTTTTGTCATATATGTAGTGTGCATTCATGTGTGTGTGTGTATACTCAACAACTGAAAAAAGAAAACTCTTTCGGGTTCGAATCCCGCCTGTGCCATTGATGTTTGTAGTGGTTCAGGAATCTACTTTAAACCATAGGTCCCGGTCTTATTTGACTGTAGAGCGTTGTAGGGTTAGTGTTACTAGCTTCCGTAGCATATCTTCAAGCTACCCGTGCCCCCTGGGTAATGCTGAATGAATAACAGAGGTGCAGCCCTTGCTGATGGCATAAAAATAATTGTCTCTGTATTGCCAGCTGCATTAGAAACAATGAAGAACTAAATATTATGAACGAAAAATACTTCTAGACTAAAAAAAGTCATTAGAGAAAATTTATTTAAAACAAATTTTTTAAAAATTAAATATTAATATACCATTTTTATGTAAAATCTTTATAAAGTTAAATCAGAATTGCATTGCCTTATATATATATATATATATATATTTATAAAAAAAAAGTTTAAACATCACTCAAGCAATACAAAATCCAAACCAATGTTTTTACACTAGCATTTAACTCTTAATTCAAAGCCTCCTTTATCCCAACAGGGGTCTACCACATTCATCGGCCTACCCCCTACCCCCCATCCCTTTCGTTCCGTCCAGCACCCAACAGCACAACTCTATCTGCATCTCCCACGAGACATCAACCCCTCCTCTCTACATCAACATCAATCGGAGCAAACCCTCGCACACCTCCGCTCAGAGCAGACGATAACGAGAGGCAAGGGGGAGAGAGGAATAGTCATCTCGGTGGTTCAACATGAAGGCGTGCATCAGGGGGAGGGAGGGTTCTCGTCATCCCCTGTTCCATTTATTTCATTAGGAGTGCGTGATTCTGTTGCGCTCGGAAGGGGGGAGAAAATGTGTAGTCCCCACCCCACCCTCTCCCCCTTTCCTCCTCGTTCACGTACCAATAAGTAGTAATACATGTGTATATGTGAAGCGTGTAAAATTCATTGGCGATTCAATACACAGTGAAAGTTTCGCGCCTTATTAAATCGGTGGGCATCCTAAAAAATAGGGTATGAGAAAATGTGCGGTTTTGCATCAATGTGGTGGGATGGTTTAGTTGCTGTAATAGTGGTGATATTTGATTGCCAAAAGAAGGATTTAGAATTAAAAATGAAAAGGCTATAAAGGGTAAAACGGCCAAATAAATAGGGTATGAGAAAAAAATGTGGTTTTTACTTCAATCTGGCGTGATGGTTCAGTTGCCACAATAGTAGTGATATTTGATTGCCACAATAAGGATTTAGAATTATAACTGTAAAGGTTTTAAAGATATGTTGATAGGCAATGATTAGATCAAGACATTATAAATACTTTTAATGTAAAAAATATTGCTATTATTTTCAGGTTTAATGATTCAGATATTAATTAATATTTATCTTGATATTGGAAATTAATTTCATTATATATTCCAAAATTCCAATAACTGTAATTATTACTTTTTGCCAAAAATTAAATATGAGAATATAAAGCTTCATTTGAAAAAAAATTAATTTACTTGTAAAATATTTAACTTTTTTTTTAGACTTTAAATAAATTATTAAATCACTTAACCGACAATAGATTAACAATTATAAATTTATATTGTTATTTAACGAAAATCAATTATCATAATTAGTAATTAAACAATTAATAAATAATTTAACAATTAATGCATTAATTTATCATTAATTTTTAATTAATTTTAAAATTAATTTGTAGACCATTAATTATTTAATTAAAATTGAAGAAAAAAATGTTTATTAAAAAATATATATATATGTGAGAGATTAATTTTTAAAGTTAAAAACTGAAGTTTTAAGTTTTAAAGTTCTTTAAACTAAAGAATTTATTAATTTATCTAATCAACTTATCAAACAATAATTTAACAAACTTATATTGTTATTTTACTAAAATCAATTATCATAATTAGAAATTAAGCAATTTAATAAATTAATTTATTTCGTAATTATTAAATGATTAGTAATTAATTTTTGTAATTAAACAATTAATGCATTAATTTATCATTAATTTGTCAACAATTAATAATTTAATTTAGTTAATAATGCTATTATTAATTTCATAACAATTAATAATAGCATTATCGAATGAAAAATTGATTTAAAGTTGTTATTATAATGAATTTTAAAATTGACGAAAAATATTTAGTAAGAAAAAAAAATTACATGAGGGATTAATTTTTAACTTCAAAATAACTTTTTAAAGTTAAAAATTAAAGTTCTAATTTTAAAGTTTTTTTTAACAGAATTTTTTAGAGTTTAAATAAATTATTAATTTATCTAAATAACTTATTAAATAATAATTTAACAATTTATCAAATTTATATTGTTTTTTAACTAAAATCAATTATCATAATTAGTAATTAAGCAATTTAATAAATTAATTGTTAATATTTAAACGATTGGTGATTAATTTATAATTAGACAATTAATAAATCTTTTAACAATTAATAAATTAATTTATCATTAATTTTAAATTTTGTTTGCCGACAATTAATAATTTAATTTGTTCGATAATGCTATTATTAATTTGTCAACAATTATTAACAGCTTTATCGAAAGTGAAAATTTGATTTAAAATTACTATTATAAGGAATTTCAAAATTGAAGAAAAATTTTTATTAAAAAAAAATAATTATATGAGACATATTAACTATTATGGCATATAATAATAACTTTCATTATTTCATAAGGCTTATTATAAGACTTTTATTCTTTTTCGACTAAATTGCAAATGACAAAAAAATTAATAAGTATCATTCCTAGATTCTCGAAATCTATTTGTTTTAATGATAAAAGTCCACACTTTATCCTCACATTTCTTTAATCCTTTAGTCTTTTTTATTCTCCCTGTTGGCATAAATGTGGCAACTAAATCAGCTGTAGTTCTCTGCTGCCATGCGATAACAAGCATAGATAAGTAAACATAAAACGTTTTTGTTTCCCTACAAAAGTACGTTAACTTATGATTATTGTATTAGTCAACTTATGATTATTTTCTTTTAAGTTCTTGATGTAGATGTCTAATCAATTCTTATGAAAATACATTGCACTTAGCCCATCAACGATTTACCATAAATTAATAAAAGTTTACTTTAATAAAGATGAATAATATTTATCTTTGAACTAGCGATTCCCTCCCATATTTGATCACCTTCCTGTTTCCAAACTTCTCAGATATCATCAGCAATGAATTTTAATATCATTCTAATTCTTTTTCAATTATTAAATGAATGAAAGCAATATTAATAAGTATCATTCTATGTATCCCAAATTCTAATCTGTTAATCTCTAATGTCCACACACACTTCATTCATTATTATAATCCATCAGCCTAAGCCACTCTGTTGACGGGATGGGTAGCAAATACGTCTTCTGACTTTGGCGACATACCATTATGCAAATGTCATACACTGCTCTTTATTAAACTGCTTTTCCTCCAAAAGCTTTTAGCCCTTTTATTCACCATTTTAATTTATATTTACTTTAATTCATCATTGTCATATATCAATGTAATGCATGACAATTTATCATTAAATTTTTCTAGTACTTTAAAAATCATCTTTATTGACGCAATTTTTCAGAGATTAACAAAAAAACTCATTATTGCTTTTTAACTTCTAATTTTTTTTTTTTTTTTTTTTTCTGTCCTGGTACAAATTTTTGCTCAATCTGACAAAAATACATAAAACTTATTCTTCAAATATCAAAAAAAAAAAAAAAAAGTTTAATTTTAAGATAATGAAAAAATATTTATTTTTAAATTACTGCAAAAACTTTCCCTCTTTAAAATAAATGCTAAGTCTGCTATCTACTCTAAATTCAAAACACATTTCAAGTTAAGAATTTTAATATACATATGCCTCTAATCCTTTTTTTTCAATTATACAGAAAATGGAATTCAAATTAATGAGCATCATTGCACACTCCCAAATTTTAATTTATTAATCCCCAAAGTCCATACATCGTCTTCCTATTGTTCTAATCCTTCAGTCTTAGAGCCACCCTGTTGACACAAAGGGTGACAAATACGTCTGCTGTCGTTCGTGAAATACCAATATGCAAATGTCGTGCACCAACCTACCTTCTTGAGTGCTTCTATTTCTGCACCTCCCCCTACTCCATCCTCAATGTCATTTTCAGCAGGAATTTAGAGTACATAATTTCATCATGCACAATTTAGGGAACTCAGAACCGATTATGGAGCGTAAACAGATTAATAAGCTTTGAAACCCGAACCGGTCCAACCCATTGTCTGTTCTGGTTCTAAAACCTTCGCCCTGAGGTCTTTGTTCTCCACATTAAGAGAATTGAGAATGAAGGTCCCTCCCCCTTCCCAATTTTCCTTTCTGGATCATTTGTTCCCCAAAGCTCTCCAACCCTAACTTCATCAGCATGGATGGACAATTAATTTTGTTTTCATTGTAATTGAATAAGAAAAGATTCATGTTTTGTCTTGGCGCGAGAGTGTTGGCGTTAGAATTTTATTTCTAATTGGCGAGCTTTTTAGGTAGGATGGAAAGACAAAAAAGAACATTGATTCATTGTTGATTTGGAAATACTGCAGTAAGTGGGGTAACGAACTTTTTTTTTTTTTTAAATTCGTATTTCGAAGAGATTAGTTTTTGAATAAGAAAAGATCCGTGCTTTGTCTTGGAGAATAAGTGTTGGCATTAGAAAATTTATTTCTGTTTGACGAGTTTCAGAAAAGACAAAAAAAACCTTGATTCATTGTTGATATTGGGGATTTGGCAGTACTGCAGTAAAGTGGGGTAATGAACTTTTTTTTTAAAGAAAAGATTCGTTTTTGAATAAGAAAAGATACGTGTTTTGTCTTGGCGAAGAAGTGTTGGCTTTAAAAATTTATTTCTGATTGGCGAGTTTTTTAGATAGAAGAAGAAAACAAAAAGGACATTGATTCATTGTTGGTTTGATATACTGCAGTAAATGGGGTAAAAACTATTTATTATTATTTTTTTTAAGAAAAGATTCGTGTTTCGCAAAGATTCGTTTTCAATAAGAAAAGAGGTGTTTTCTCTTGGCGAAAATGTGTTGGAGTTAGAAATTTATTTCTGATTGGCGAGTTTCAGATAAGTCAAAAAGGACATTGATTCATTGTTGATATTGGGGATCTAAAGTGGGGTAAAGAACTTTTTTTTTCAAAGATTCTTCTAGATAGAGGAATGGATTGTTCTAAATGGAGATTTTATTCAAATAGAGGAAGAGAATCATCTTGTTTTATTGTAGGCTATTAACGGCGTTTTCAATTGGAAGGAAAAATTAAGAAAAGAAATGAAATGTAGAAAACGAAATTGTTCTACTGTTTCATTTATTTGATTGTAAATTTTTATCTGTATATACATTTGAAATTTAAATGAAAATTATGCTAATGAACAATAAATATCGTATGATAAGATACTTCAAAACCTAAAGAAATTTAAAAGGTTGTTGATAAAATATTTTGAAGAAACTTTAGTTGAATTGTAGTGTCAGATGTTCAATTATAAAACAATAAATTTATTAGTATCAAAAATATCAATAAATCTTGCATATAATTTATATATTTCTTATCAATAGCTATTTAATTCTCAAATAAAAGTAAATATATCTCTTTGGTATGCTAAAAATATTCATTAAAACTATCAAACATTCTGCATTATTCATAAATTTATTTCCCTTGCATAATAAATTCGTATAGAATTCAATCTTTCTTAAATATATTATTTCTGAAAAAGCAAGAAATTTTTATAGCCATAGCCAGCTAATAATATTATTATAAGTTGATTAATGGTATTTTTATAACATTATTCAGAAATAAATTGGATGATTATTTCTCTCTCTCCTACATACGTGCAATAATACGTTTAAATAAGTACTTAAGTGACTTATATAAATTTAAAAACATAAATTGATTAAGTGATTGTTGGACCAAGTGGCTAGTTTTCACACGGTTTATGACTTTCAGATTCGAATCCCGTAGGTGCCATGAATATCTGTAGTGGTTTGGAATCCGTTTTAAACCGTAGATCCCAGTCTAATATAAGAGTAGAGTGAACTTAGGGCCCTTAAAAAGAAAAACATCTCATGTCTCGAGTTGTGCCAGTAGGCAGACGGCCTAGGCTCACCATGGGGTTGTTGCGTCAATAAAGAAGAACATATAACTATAATATAATAGCCTGTATAAATTCAAAGAATTCAGAATGTAGCTCAGAACCTTATCGAAAGAATGTAAAAGATACAGAAGAAAATGCTGCTAATGGATCTTCTCTAAATAATATTATAAATATACGAAATCCAACAAACTTGCTTTTCACGTTTTGCAAGTAGACCCATGAGGAGTCTCACCTATGAACAAGATTTTAGGAGCCTGCACCAGTGCAGGGCTGCTCCAGCATTGCCCTCTCGCATCTTATTTGTCTTGATTTTACATTGGACGAGGATTTTCTTTCTGAACTTCTTATATTCTTGGACTTCTTGGAGGTTTATGGGTTTGTGGATTTGGTCTAATAGCCACAGCTCCGGACCACAGCTCAGAATTTCGCTCAGAATTAATTGCTATAAGCGAAGTTCTGAGCGTAGCTTCAGACTTTTGAAGTACCTGATGTTTGGATTCTGACTGATAGTAGGAGCTCAATACAGTATTTGAAAGATTGGCCAAGCATCCTGGACAAATTGGGGCAGGTTATCGTTTCTAAACTAGCTGTTTCGAACCAGATCGGATCGGTGTGCTTTGCAGTGGATTCCCTCCCATGTGGGCATCTAAGGAAATGAAATTGCTGATCTGCTCGCTAGGGAAGGTTGCGAACTTCCCCTTTTTCCCATTTTCTTCATCCAATCTGTTAGCTTCAGAGGTTCATTCCATGACTTTAGCCAGAGTGAATACCGCTTGGAGGTCGCCACCAATCCATGCATTGTATGCCGCTAAATATCCCGGTATGTCCTTGCAGTGCTCCTGTCCTAGATCTGCTCAAACGGCTTTAGCTGGACTAAGGACTGGCCACACTAAGAGTTTGACCTTCAATGGAGACGAGAAGACATTTACCCTTTGTCATTGTTCGGCCATCGCGTCTCCCTCTCATCTCATGTATTGTATGGGTGCCTCTGTGAGGCAACTGTTGAATGAGGGGAAGACCGTTACGATCTATTGATGCAACATGATCTACTGGACTTGGTTTAAGATTCTAAATCAAATAAGCACAACAACTACAACAGTATCTGGGATCCAGAAACAACAACTACAACAGTATCGGGGATCAGAAACAACAACAAGTACTAAACAAAGACTATAAAATTTCTTATTAAGGAAATTCCTCATAGATTTTAGCTTAATTATGTGTTAACCAACTCTTTTCAGACTATCTCTTTTTTTTTTTTTTTTTTTTTTTGTATCTCTTTTTCTATGTTGCCATTATAAAGCTTTCAATAATTACAATACATTTCAAACGCGAGTACTCCTGATTAAAAGTGTCAAAACTGAAGAAACTTGACCTCCACAGCTTATTACGTATAAGTTATAAACTGTCAATCCAATATAAAAAAACATCTAAAAATATGAAAATGTATTTTAAATTAAAAACTTAGTCTAATTTCTTTTTAAAAATCAAAATTGAACTACAAACAAACAGGTAAAGCTGCTAATGAACTGAGTTATTTAAGATTGTTCTTAAAAATTAATATTTACTACATATGCAATTGATAGATAGCAATCTTAATATGCCCTGTTAAAAATATTTCGAATTAGTTTTATTACATTGATTAAAATAGTCTATGAACATTCATTAACATAGAGGAAAAATTCTATCAACAATTAAAATTGAGAAAATATCTATGAACATTCATCAAAAATTGTGGGAAAACAATCTATGAGCATTTATTAACTTTGAGGAAAAATAGTCTAATAAATATTGTCATAAGCATTCAATTATTAAAATTAGTCTATTAAATAGTCTCAACTTTTAAATAGTCTTATTAGCATTGAGGAAAAATAGTCTCATTAACATTGAGGAAAAAAATAGTATCAACATTAAATAGTCTCATTAACATTGAGGAAAAATAGTCTATGAACATTCATTAACATTGTGGACAAATTCTATGAACAATTCAAATTGAGAAAATAATCTATGAACATTTATTAACATTGAGGGGGGAAAAGCTATTAAATAGTTTTATGGGCATTCAATTAATGCCTAAAAATAGTCTATGAACATTCATTAACATAGAGGGAAAATAGTCAAATAGTCTTATGAGCATTCAATTATTAAAATTTAGTTTATTAAATAGTCTAACATTGAGAAAAAAATGGTCTATGAACAATTAAAATTGAGAAAAATAGTCTATGAACAATTAAAATTGAAAAAATAGTCTATGAACAATTAAAATTGAGGAAAAATAGTTTATGAAAATTTATCAGGAATTGAGGAAAATAGTCTATGAACATTCGTTAACACCTAGCATTTGTTGAAGTATTAACTTTAAGGAGTTTGTAGTTTTCATTTGAAAATTCAACATTTCTGAACTACATCAACACTTTTATAACTTTTCCAAAAATCCGTTATTTTTAATTGCATTTCATTCCACATTATCCCCCCTGGCTTCTTTTAACGCTTTCCGTCTTCTAACGTATTCCAAATAGGGAATCCATCAACTAAATAGGCTGGTACCATTATTCCACCGGACAACACCACGACGAAACCAAAGATTAAGAACATCCAAAGATCCACACGCCGTTGCTAAACGACGTCTATAATTGCACCAGCGTACAGTTAAAACCCGCCTCGCATCCTAAGCTGCAGACCTAAATCAGCATTAAGATTTCAAAATTAAGTTCTCCATCCCCAAACAGTTACGGTTCCAAATAACCGCCATGCTAAAAGCCCTTGATTATTCGAGCTGGCAAAAATTAATTAATTTAAAAGTAACGTTTACTGCATATGCAATTAATCAATGTGAAATTTAATATTAAAAGAATGTGATGTTAAAGCCATGTAAAGAAGAATTCAAGTTAATATCGTTAACATTGAGGAAAATAGTCTAGGAACATCCATTAACATTGAGGAAAAATAATATATGAATATTAGTTAACATTGACGAAAATAGTCTATGAATATTTATCAACATTGAGGAAAACAGTCTATAAACATTTAATTTAGAGGACAAATAGTCTCTGAGCATTCCTTTAGTGAAAAAATAGTCTATGAGCATTCATTTAGTGGAAAATAGTCTATGACCTCTCATTATTACTGAAGAAAAAAATAGTCTATGAACATTCATTATCATGAAGATTGGTTTGGCACTCTATGGTCATTTTTTACACACTTTAGTTTAATTAGACCGTGTCCTATAAGCTAAACGTAAAATTCTAAACCCCTCACAAACTTCCATGCCACCGCCAGGATTCGAATCTGAAGTATACGGTACCAGAGGCCAAAGAGCTAGCCATTGGCCATCGGGCCACTCGTTAACATTGAGGAAAAATAGTCTATGAACAAATCACTAACATTGAGGAAAGGGAGTCTATGAACATTCATTAGCATTGTGGAAAAATAATCTATGAACATTCATTAACACTGACGAAAATAAGTCCATGAACCTTCATTAACATTGAGGAAAAATAGTTTATTAACATTCATTAGCATTGAGGGAAAAATAGTCTATGAACGTTCATTAGCATTGAGAAAAAGAGTCTATGAACATTCATTAACACTGAGGATTTGTTGAAGAATTATTGCAAGAAGTCTTTTTTTTTCATTTGAAAATTCTACTTTTTATGTGTACTACATCAACACTTTTATAAGTTTTCCCTGAAATTCGTTATTTTTAACTGCATTTCATTCCACATTATCCCCTCTGGCGTCTCTTTTTAACGTTTCAAAGTCTTCTAATGTATTCCAAATATCTTCCAAATAGGCTGATTCCATTATTCCATCGGACAACACCACGACGAAACCAAAGATTAAGAACATCCAAAGATCCACACCGTTGCCAAACGACGTCTATAATTGCTGCAGCGACAGTTAAAACCCGTCTCGCATCCTAAGCCGCAGACCTAAATCAGCATTAAGATTTCAAAATTAAGTTCTCCATCCCCCAAACAGTTACGGTTCCAAACAAAACCGCTATGCTAAAAGCCCTCGATTATTCGAGTCAGCAAAAATCTGCATGCAAAATGGCATCTCGCCTTTTCCTCGAACACTTTGCGCGGAATTAGAACCTGCGATACTAGATTTACTCAAAAGGATTTGGCAACAGGGTGAAAAAGTGTAACTTCCTGCCTGTAAGAATGGATTTTCCTTTGGGGAAAAATATTTACGCATTCATTTGCATATGTGTTGCGCGAAACACTGTTTGGTGGGAAAGGTATGAGGGAAAATTTTATGTCTCTCGTAAAATGGCTGTCTTTAGATTCCAGAGTGCAAATCTCGCTTCCAGCTCATCAGAGTCGCTCGCGATGTTTATCCAGCGATCTTTTTATCGAATGAATTGGGTAAAGGGACCGTCTATTGAGAGAAATGGAAGCTTTTTTTCCGGTTGTTTATTGAAAACTGGTTACTTTTGTAGTTGTAAAAGCTGTTGCTTACCCATGAATACGTCATTTAAAGCCTGTTCATCAATATGTAATCATTATTCCCTTTTTTAATTCCTTCTATTAGCTCATACTCTCCCTATATATATCTTGTTCAAATTTTCAATCGTTAATAAAATACTTTTTCAATTCCTTCTATTAGCTCACACTCTCTCCCTATATATATCTTGTTCAAAATTTTCAATCGTTCATAAAATACTTTTTCAGTTCCTTGTATTAGCTCACACTCTCCCTATATATATCTTGTTCAAATTTTCAATCGTTCATAAAATACTTTGTATTCATCCACTCAAGTTCAAGTACATTTTTTTTGAACTTGCAGTGGATGACACTGATGTTAATAGAGTTTTTCAAATATTAATTCAGTAATTAAATTTAATTCATTAATTTTAGGTTTTTTTTAGATTTAAGTTGCATATTTCTACCAATAGATGGTGCCAGATAAACTTTAAAAAAGGAATGAAAATTATTTATAAAAGACTTTCTGCAATGGGTGAAAAAAAAAAAAGAATAAATTGACTTAATTTTTTTTATATATATTACTTGTTGTAGTTGTAAAAGCTTTAGATTGCCAATGATTGCTTTCATTTAAAAGCTAGCCTCTTCATTTTGTAATCATTATTCATTTTTTTAGCTTTCTGACAGTTTTGGAATTATGTAAAATAATGTAGTTAGTGATTGTTGTAATATTAAAGAGATTGATATTTGCGCGCCTAGTATTCTATTTGTAGTATGAGTTTTACTTTCGTTTGTAGCCATACAAAAGATATTCATAAATATATTATAAAGAAATTAAAAAAGTAGCTGAATTTTCAATATATGTCTTCACGATGTCTTTAAGAAAAACAATAATATACTGAGAAGATATATATATATATATATCAACAATTTTAGGGACACCATCATGAATAAAAACATATTAACAAATATTAATAATTTATTACAGTTTGAATAAGCTTAAGGGCATCATGGCTCACTCGGTGCCACAGGTTTCGGGTTTCAGAGCCGGCGGTGCCTTGGTAGTTTGTATTGGTTCAGAATCCATTTTAAACTGTAAGTACCAGTCTAATATGACTGTACAGCTTAGGGCTTACAACCTTACCCTTAAAAGAAAGCATCTCCCTGTCTCCAAATTCTTTTAAAATTCAAGACAGTCTTGGCCTACAATGGGGCTGTTGCACCAATGCAGAAGAAGAATCAACTTAATGTGTAATGGATCCCCGAATCGTGGCTCAGTGGCAACATAAGCAGTTAGTGGGTATTAGGGCTGAAGTTCGAATCCACTGACAGCATTATTTGTAGTCACTGCTTTCAGAAAAGAGAGAACTTAATGGTAATTGTGACAATTATGTAACTCATCTCGTATCGTTAATCAAAGCAGCATGGCGCAGTTTTCCGTGTTTTATTCCCATACGATTTCCAAATGCTGGACAGTTATCCCTAGAAGTACTCCCTGAAAACACTGGTTCCTTCCCCAATTAACCGTCAGTGGATAGTTCATGCCAAAGTGTAACTTCTTCTTCAATGGCGCAACATCCCGGTAGGCAAATGCCGTCTGTCTACAGGCAGATTTCGAAACATGAGTTGTTTTTCTTTTTATCGGGTAGGGTTTTCAGCCCTACTCCCAACTCTCTATAGTAATATTAGACTGAGTCCTACTACGAAGTATATTGAACATGAGACCCACCGATGTTAAATAAAAAAATCTGCAATGGATCAACACATTGAATATTGGCTATAAATATTTCATCGAAACTTTCCCTTGGACGATGGATAGATAAATTTGTTTTAAAGAAAGGGATTCTGGGTTATTGCCTTTTTTGTCCTCTTGATTCAAGTTTCCAAATGTCGGTGATTGACATTCGTTCCGACATCTGCTTTTTACTGTCATCGTGGTGGCTTTTGTTCGAATTTTCTAATTTTTGTGCATGAAAACACAAAATTGGAATCATCTACTAGAAAGATCACTAGGTGGGCATAGTTTCTCTTTTGCCTCTTTCATGGGTGTGGGAGCCCTGATGATCAATTATTAGAGCTCTGGCCTTTAGTATCACTGAGCTCCTGGTTCGAATCCCCCAGCGACGGTAATGATGTTTT